>MU012826.1:0-91363 GCA_011074415.1 Stictonetta naevosa | reverse complement strand
CCGAGACGCAGGCCTGTAAGGAAGAGGAAAGACTTTCTTCGTACTGCTGGAGTTGTTTAGCCACTTCATCCACTGTGGGTTCCTCGTCCTTTTTCCAGGCCATTATTGCCAATGAGCTGGCATATGATGGTGGTGCACTTCGTACAAACTTCCGCCACATGGGTCGTGTACACTTGACGTCATCTGGATCTGTGGATATTTGTTCATTATCTAGGTCCTCATAAATCACCTCCCGTACTGCTAATTCCCTCAGGTACTGGATTCCCTTCTCCATAGTGGTCCACTTGCCTGGAAGACATACAATTTCTTCCTTGTAGGGATACCTTTCCCTCACAGCTGACAGGAGACGCCTCCAGAGGCTGTAAGGTCGTACTCCATCTCCAATTGCTTTGTCAATGCCTGCATCTCTAGCAAGGGATCCCAGCCGCCTGGCTTCCCCGCCCTCTAATTCCACGCTATTGGCTCCAGTGTCCCAGCAGCGGAGCAGCCAGGTGACAAGCTGCTCGCCTATACAGCGACTGAAATCTTTTCGCACATCTCGTAGCTCACGCTCGTTTAGGTTTCGGCTAGATACTGCTGTTTTTGCAACATCTTCATCTTCATCCTCCTGCTCCTCTGATGGCCCGGCCTCGTCTTCTCTACGCCTAGACCTACCAAAAGACTCTGCATTCTAAACGACCTGACTCTCTGTACCATTTTTTTCACCTTGGTTACGGGTACAACCGACACTGGTGCAGTTTGTTTTCCTGGCTCAGCCTTGGGGCCTGTTTTAGGGCTTGGAGTGGCTGCTGGGTCTGTCTCAGGGGTTGAAGTGGCCGCCGGGTCTGTCAAAGGGGTTATACTAGCATTGAGTGCAGCTCAGTAGGCATAGGCCAAGCCCCAGCACGTTGCAGTGATTTCTGTATGTCTGGTACTGCCAGGGTGATGACACACCTTTTTCAAGCACTCCACCAGTTTTTTAGGATTTTTCAGTTGTTCAGGGGTAAATTTCCAAAGCACTGGAGGTGCCCACTGCTCTAGATGCCTGCCCATATCTTCCCACTCTCCCTGCCACTCATAACTATCCTGCCTCAGGACAGATCTCTGGATGACACTCTTAAGTATTTGTTTAACCTTAGACAAAACCTGAAGTGCATTCAGGAGACATAACAATGAGAACATACTGGTCTGAACATCCCAAGGATATTCGAAGTTTTGGAAAGCTACCATAACTCGCCTCGAGGAGAAAAAAGGGAGAGTGAACAAATGGGAAAAAACATCTTCCCCTGACCCCTCCACAGATTGGCTCCCTGAAGAAAAAGCATGAAAAGTGTAATTATTAGTAGTTCCTGAGGTAGGGTTCCCAAAGTATAGAGTTGATGACAATGCTGAATACAAATACCAGATTAGTCTCATGGCTGGTAATTTTATCATATCGTAAGCCAGTGTTACACAGTACAGCAAAATAATAACCTTGTACCAACCCCCAGCAATGATAAGCAACATGACAGGGAACACATACACTAAGTAATGTGCTATATAACTCAATTCGGAAAACAGGCACAGCAGACTTGAGATCACAAAAATCAGCATTGTGATTAGTAAATATTAAACTGATATAATGCTTATCAGAATTTTGTTTTAATACACTCTAGTCAGATCTGTCGTTATCTCAACCCTTCGAGCCCCACGTTGGGCGCCAAAAAGGCTGTTGTAGTTTAACCTGGCCGGCAGCTAAACACTACACAGCCGTTCGCTCACTCTCCCCCCTCCCTCTCTGGGATGGGGGAGAGAAACGAGAAAAACTGAAGCCTGTGGGTTGAGATAGAGACAGTTTATTAGGGACAGAAAAATAAAATAATAATAATAATAATAATATGTACAAAACAAGTGATGCACAATGCAATTGCTCACCACCCGCTGACCGATGCCCAGCCCAACCCCGAGCAGCCGGCGCCCCACCCCGGCTAGCCACCCCTATATATTGTTGAGCATGACGTCAGATGGTATGGAATACCCCTTTGGCCAGTTTGGGTCAGCTGTCCTGGGTCTGTCCCCTCCCAGCTCCTGCTGCACCCCCAGCCTGCCCGCTGGCAGGACAGAGCGAGAAGCTGAAAAGACCTTGGCTTGGTGTAAGCACTGCTCTGCAGCAATTAAAACATCAGCATGTTATCAGCACTCTTCTCATCCTAATCCAAAACATAGCACCCTACCAGCTACTGGGAGGAAAATTAACTCTATCCTAACTGAAACCAGGACAAACATTAATATTATTTTCTTCATGTGTTTTTGTTTCGCAGGCTGATGATGACGTACTCAGCAAATCAAACCACAGCAACTGAAAAATTCTTGAATTCCTTCTTAAGACAAGCTGCTCTGTATTTTCTAGGGAGAACTAAATTCTCTCCCATGACCAATTCATTTGATTTGGGAATGGACAGATTTTGGAGAAACATCAATTTGGCACAGATAGTGAGTGAAAAATAAAGGTTCCAGTGAATCATAGATGAAATTGTAGAACTGACTCCAATTTCCTTCAGATTCTGAGCAAAATATTCTTTGAATTCAGTCAGAAAAGATCTAGTCATCTACTCTCAAAAAGAGTAAAGTTTAGCAAGAGCAGGCAACTAGAAACTAAGATTCCCAGTTTCCTTTCCCATCCCTGAGTGAATCATGGTGCAATAAAGGATGAAACAGTTTGTATTTACAGGTCTGCATTTATCTTTCTGGAAAACAGGTGTAACAACATTTTGTAGGAGGTAAGCATTTAAGGTGAGCATCAGGGTTAAATGAGTCTAGTGATACAGATTTCTGACCCTCACTACCTTTCTACTTCATTGAAGTTAATGCAAGTGATTCCATATTACAGGTGGAGGAATACTTTCTATGTCTGTCTTTCATTTTTCAATAAATCCTTCCCTCTCTCCCTCTTCTTTTTCTTCCTTAAAATACTAACTTATTTTCCAAAAATAGATAAATAGCAATATTGCTTCATGTTTGATTTATAACTTCTTTATATATATATATATATATAAAGAACATTTAAAAGAAGAACATATACTGTTACAAACTCTGATAAAGGTAGCAAAATCCTTTTTTTCTTCTTTCCAGATCTTTCCTTGTAGTATTTGCTGATTTTTATTGTATTCTGGTGTATACTGCGTGGAAAACACCTGCATAAGCATATCCTGTATGATTAAACTTCATCCAGGTCCTCCACAAGACTGTGATTATGTAAATTTGCCTTTCTTCTAGCACTTCACACTGTTTTTAATACATTTTCTTCCCACTGTTTAATGGCATTGGAGCCCCTGGAAGTTACTTCTAGCAGTCTTTGGACATGCGTGTCCTGATTTCTTTATATACATGCAACTGTCCTAGATAATCTCATTAAGAATTCCATTTTACAGAGGTTTGCCTATCAAAATCCATTTGTTGCAAAGTAGCTTTACACAGACCCAATGATTACAGTGGACAGAAAACTCTTTTCTGTCTGTACCAGTTTTCACAAAATTCACATTAAAAAGGTATTTCCATGACTAAAAACTTGGCTTGCACACTAAGAAAACAAGCCTGTGTAACAGCACTGCCTGGTGCCATTTGACCTGAAAATAATAAATTATAAAGACGGGTCTTTTGCAGAGCAGGGTGTTCAGGCTTCTCAGGAAAAGTGGGTTGTCCCAGAGAACCATAACTTGACAAGACTTGATTGTGTCTTATTCTCTTCTGTAGCTGCTGGATATGCCACCAGTACCCTGAATGGTGGCATCTCCAGAAAAAAATAATTAAAAAAAAACATGAGAGAGCAAAATTTACATAGTTCTTATATGAATCATCCAAACATTTGAATTGCAAACTGCATGGGATATCTGGCAGAATGAGGCTTTTTGAAGAGATGATTTTCATCTCAGTCTATCAGGAGGGGTCTGGAAAAGCCTAAAAATGAAAGCTACCATACACAGCTGCAGTTCTAGTAGCTTGCCCTAGAACCTGGAAGTGGCATCTCCCCTCCACCAAAAAAAAAAAAAATCAAAAAAAAAAAAGAGGAAGAGAGAAAGTAAATTTTCAGTTTGAATTCAATTGCATATCACCTCTCCTTTACATTCTAAGGAATGCTATCCAGTTTCTTAAAATAGGAAATTAAGACCAACATAGAAATTCAAGAAAATAATTGCTGAAAATATGGAACATTTTGTGTTTTTCTTTTTAAAACTGGATATATATTTCTGTACATTTAGAAACAAGCTTGAATAAATTTTTGTGCTTGCTTTTATTTTGTGCCTAATGGCTGAGAATAACAGATTGTTCTGTGGATGCCACTGGAGTTCCATGTCACTATCAGAGCAGCAGAGCAAGCTTTCCTTAAAAAAAAAAAAAAAAAAAAAAAGCTTATCAGTAGCTGTATCAGCCGCACCCGTGTAAGGAATCTGATCTTCTCTCTTAGCTACAGTGGGGTAGCTGTCTGACACTTTTGGATCTCTGTCTTTATCCTTACAGCTCTTTTCTAAAGAAATAAAAACTACTGCCCCATTTTATAAGCAGACCCAGACATTGCAGATCCGAAAATGGAACTTGGTATCATTTGCCCCACTAGAAGTGACTTAGCCTTAGTTTAGTTTATTTAGTTAGTTTAACTAACTATTCTCTACTTACTTTGAAGCCTAGATATCGTAGTAATGAATCTGGATGAAATCTTGAATGTATGAAGTAAAAAGTTCGTAAAAAGTTAGACATTAGTCTGAATTGTTAGAAAAGAATTGGAAGAATTGGTCCTACTGAATTTTCTTACACATTCATTAAAAATGTCTATGTTGTGAAAAGAAGCTTCCCTCCAAAGTCTTTTTTCCTATCACATGTACAAGAGGTATATGTCTTAGGCATCCAAGGAGCTAGCTATTCTCCTCTTGTGCCCTTTCTGAAAATAGCGCTTCACACATCACACAGCTAACCTTTTCTGTATTCTCTTGGAGAATATTAAAGAGTATTACCCTATGGCATTGCACCTGGTGGAAAGTACTTGTATACATCTTTGCAGTGTCTGTTGGGAACACTGTCAGTGCTGTCTATGCATCATCCAAAGAGCTTTTTATATTAGGAAGGAGAGTATAAGAAGCATGATTCTAAGTTTTCATTCATTATAACTGCACTGGAGGCTTGTTTGAAAACAGGTTTGCATACAATACACAAAAATTTCACTTTACTGAAGCCAAGGTACATTGCATTCTGCCCAGTGGCTTAATCTGGTCTAATGCCTTCCCAGAAGATGCTGCCTAACATATGGTACAATCCGTACCTGCTCTGCATTCATGTGCTGTCACCTTGCATTCTTTTCCTTCATTAGCATCCTTGCATACATCTTTTTTACCCCTCCCATTTTCTCTCCAATGGGAGCTGAAGCCCTGTCCCAGGAATGGGACAGCATCTGTGGGCATAGAAACCTACAGGCCAGCCTCCTTGTTATAGATCTACCTCATCAGGGACAGGATTATAGGAGGAAACTGGGCTTACTATAAAGTATGTCCCTACTGAAAATATCTCAAAACATGTAATTTCTACTATTGCTTTCCAATAGCATTTAGTTATTGCTATGTCAGCTTTATCTGGCATAGTTTCCATATTCCACTCACTATTCCACAGGACTGTCCCATACTGTATTTTAAGGATTTATGTCTTCAAGATGACACTTCTCTTCTAGGTCATGTTTCTGTAGCAGGCGCTAACCATTGCAACTGCGTGAGGTGCAGCTGCCATGGCATTTTCAAAGTGCCATGTCATGCAGGAAAGGCAGTAGTGTGGGTACCTCATAGCTGTTGATATATGTCCTGTTAGTCCCAAAAAGGGCTATTCTTATCTAACTTAAATTATTCACAATATGGACTTGTATGTCTGAACTAACCATCTAGATTGTTCTTACAGTTGTTGAAAAGAAATAGTTGTTTTGATGGCATAGTTCCCTCTTAGCCTCAAATAAATGTTTAAAATAATTCAGGTACCTTTCTGGGTTTACTTTTTTCATTGACTATGAACAGAGTTGAGGCAACAGAATGTACAGACATCTATATAGTAAATATGTGGAGTATGGTGAAATGTTTCTTGTATCCTAGTATCAAGGCTGGAGAATCTCTGTGGTGACACACATTCCTCCTGTTCCAGCTAAGGCTCTGTTCCCACAAGTCCCCAGTTCTTCAGGACTGTGTGGATGCCAGTCCAGTGACTGTCCCTGTGTACTTAATGTTACCTAGTTATTTTACCTGCATCAGAAACATTAGTGCAAATGCAAAGGAAAAAGAATGATGGGATCTCCTTCATGCTGGAAGAAATTTGTAAGTTCCAGGGACATGACGATTCAGACCTTTTATAACAGAGTCATACTAAATTTAATACTTTAACCAATATAAAATCAGTGCAGCTTTAACAACTATTCTGCATTCGTATTGGTGATGATTTATATAGTTTCTGGGGAGCACATTCCTCAGATAAACACTGAGCTAGATTTCAGTGGCACAACTTGTCTTTCAGTGGCACAACAAAGTCTTTAAAAAAGCTACCTGGCATCTTGTTTGCTTCTTTTCCTCTCCTCCTCTTCAGATTCTTAGTTCAAGTTGTATCTCTGGTGATAAGTAGGGCACAGGGGAAGAGAGAGAAATATCTATGTTGTGGAATTTTTAAGGTAAGCAAACTTGTTAGGGAAGTCATTGTGAGAGACTATATATGCAAGCCAGAATATCATTTACAGTCATTTATCAGAGCAATGGTGTGTCTGATTCTGTAGCCTCCTGCTTCACTTCTGCAAGGCTGCACAAGCCTCACTGGGGAAGAAGGCAACTCTTCAGTCCCATGTAAGCTGACAAGAGCTTGTTTGAATGGTGAGTCCTTGCTTGCAGCTGCAGTCATTACCTCTTCGCTAGTGGGTTTTTGTCTTTTTTTTTTTTCCCTGCTGTTTACTAAAATGTAATTACCGAGCTATTAATTCTTTCCCTTTACCATTTATGATGCATTTGTGTTAAAAGGTGAAAATAGGCTTTATTCTTTCTTGCATACCAATGAGGAAGGGGGGCAGAAGTGTTATATGGTGCATGATAAACCAAATGCAGTTGGAGGTTTTCGAGATAGTTAACAATGGAGATTGCTTCAATGCATGCATATAAGAGAAAATTACTAAGGTGTTTATCCCTAAGAGAAACCATTAGCATTAATATGAAAGAAAAAGTTCTCTGAGTTAGGGACTGTAGCACTGAGGCATTTTTACTGGCATTGTGGAGAACTGATATGGTGATTTTCTCCATATTTTGGGGTGAATGAAAAGTAGATATCTCCCAGGTGATGGATTGCATATTTTCATTACTGGATATGACAAACCATCTTTGGAAGAGCAGAATTAATAAAGTTAACAAAAGCACAGTTGCAGAAAACTGGCAAATATATCATCACCTGAGGGCAGGAGGGCAATTAGAGTGTGAACTTTGGGAACATCAGTGCAGAGAAGCTACTTCTGGAAGGAGGGCCTGACTGCCAACACAAGTTATTTAGTAGTTCCTTATTGAGAAAGAAGGGCACAGTGTGGTGCTATTTTTTTTTTTTTAAGTCCTGAGTTATTTTATCAGAATGTTGTTCTCATTTGTCTTTTTTTCTTTATTTTTCTTTACTTTTTTTTTTTATAACCTGGCTGATATGGTTCAATCTTAATTTATAAGCCAGCCATGATACAGAGCAGTATATGAATAAAGAACAGTAAGTGAATATAAATGTTCTGCTAGGTAATGGGGCAGTGCAGTAGTGGTCCATCAGTGTGAAAAGTATGAAGGGACATCTCTACCTGCCTTTCATGAGACTTAATCCTGCAGTCCAGTCTGTGACTGTGAGCAATGCCAGATACTATGGGAAGAAGTATCATAACTGGAAAGAGAAGGGAAACCTAAATGTTTAAGTCCATGTGTGGTAAAGGACATGAATTCACAAGTGATGAAATCAGAATGTGTTCCACAATGTTTTAAGGAAGTCAGTAATCAAACAAACCTCACAAACTGGTTATTCTTAAAAAGGGTGAAAATTTAGACATACCAACATGAATTTTCAGACTCATTTGAATGAAGATGAGATTGTTGTCTGCATAATCAAACCTGGTATAGCAACTCATATTAAGAAATAAAAATTTAGATTTTTTTCAGCAATAAATCTGCAAAGATTAGGGATGCAAGGCTGTTTGAGTTGCATGTTCAGTGTGTCTAGTCGTGTTTCTTAACTTGCCAACCATCCATTCATCTGACTCACTCAGTTCAGACTATCTTCTTGCCCAGAGACAAAGTCTTGAGGTGCTCCCTGTAATTCAGTCTACCTGGATGAAATTATCTCCTCAGTTTCCAGAGTGTACATTGACCCCTGGAAAATAGCAAAGTAATGTGAGCATTTGTTACAAAACCTGAAAATCATACTATATCTTCCAGCAAAGATCACCTGTTATGAATATTCTTCTTCCTGTTTCCCTTGCCAGGTAAATTAATTAGCGTAAACAGGAGGAGTGGCCAGATAAGTAAGCACCAATTTCAATAGGGTTGCTGTTGGTTGTCTTCCATATTACAGATTAATTTCAATATCTAAGCTTTTTACCTGTCCATTCCCTGAGTTAAGAAAAGGTTACAATTTTGTACAATGTGGAGTTCACGATATTTCCTTGGAAGGCTGTCAGCTTAAGTTCAGAAATACATTAGTCTGCTAGGAACATGGGCTGCATCTTTTATGTTACCTTTATGCTGTTCTCATCATCTCTGATGTGCCTTTTGTCCCCAGTACAAATTCACAGAAGGAAAGAGATATTGCTGTTTTATAACAGAAGCAAGGATTCCTTCCTGTAATTATAAGGTTTGAGACTCTGACTGATCATTAATCAGGGGAATGATTATAATAATAATAATCCACTTCCACTGCAGGCTTATGGGCTAATTCTCATTTATACTAAACCCATTTTGAACTGCTCCTGGATCATTACTATAGCAGGGAAAAAGGGTCATGAGAGACGGTTTGGTACACAACCAGAACAGTGTAGAGAGTCGATGCAGAGAAGAATCAGTCCCTGTCTTCGAGTGTTTAAGCCAGAGCACCTGCATTTTCTTTGGTCTGGGTCTGAGCTGTTATTCAGTTCCCTTCCTTCCTCCCAGGGATATGCCAGATGGTTTGGGCTGGCACAGGTGGCCGAGTACCACCTGCTGCAGTCTTCTTTCTGTATTTTTTTCTGTGCAACTCCTTTTGTTGTTGCTTTTTACAAAGGATGACTGGAAAAAGGAGGGAAGAGAGAGGGAGTGATGGGATGTGATATCGGTTGGTACTTTCTTGTTTTCTGTTGTGTCGTCACTGGTAACCTATAGCTACTGTATGCTGTAATCTTGCAAGCAAAGGCAGCCGGTTTGAAACTTTGACTTCTGTGATAATAAAGTATATCTGCTTGTTATCTCCTAATGCATCTTAAGTATATCTTATCCTATGATGAGGGTCAGTATTTCTTACTGCTGAGTGTCACAAGGGGAAAAATCATCAACTGGAGAAAGACACCAGATGTTACTCCTTACCAACTTCTCAAACTGCACTGGAAATACCACAGTTTTGCAGAAACTAAATAAAAACTTTAAAATGAACAAGAAGACAAGCCTTATAATCCCAATGCATGAAGGGTATGACTGGGTGAGGACTGTGGCTGTTATTATGGGTCTCAGAGGCTGGCAGAGGTATTTAGTCTCTAAAGCTGAGGTAGTGAGGGAGGTCAGAGGGAAAGTCATCCCTGATCTCTTGAATACTTCTCTGAAGGTGGAATGAATACTCACTGGAGCTGATCATCTCTTTCCTGACTGCAGAGAGAAAGCTGAAGACCACTGTGGAATAGGTGCCTACCTTTTCAGTAGCAGAAATCAGATGAAACAAGTCCTATCTCTTGTATCTAGATCAGTAGCAATATTATGGTTGTTATAAGATATAATATCTGACCCCAGCTTCCTATCTGGAAATTTTCTCATTGAAAGTGTAATGATTGTAGGTTTCTTACAGCTTGCTTTTATAAACAAGCTTTTACAGGGAAAAATAAAAAAAGGCTGAAAATAGTTAAAAAATATTGTAATCATTACAACACTTCTCACCAGTGTGTTTTCCTTAGGTATATCTGTTTCAGGAGGTAAAAGAAAAGAAATGCATACTATATTACAAGTAGTGCCAGATGAAGGATATGTAATCCTGAGGAAGTCAGCTGTGATGTTTATATGTGTAAGAGAATTTGTTAACAGAAAGATATGGGCAGGTTGCAATTTGGCCTTGAAAAATCAGTTGCTGTTAAAACTTAATCTTTGTCCATATTCACAAAGAACTTTCCTGAGATCAAAGAAACTCTCATTTTTTTTTTTTGTAAACAGATTTCTAAATTAAAAAAGAAAGAAAGAAAGAAAGAGAGAACAATATATTTTCACATAGTTCTTTTATGGTTTATAGTCTTTATGTTTGATTCTTTCACTCACTACTTGAAGGATTTATTTTTCCCTGCTGAGTTTCCTGTGTCCTTTCTGTTCATTTTATCCTTGTTTGTACATTGTCAATTGTCGTAGAAAAATTCTGTAAAGAACACCCCCCACCCCCCGGCATTCACTAGAAATGTAAAAAAACACTTCATAACAAGAATGATCCCTGTGGTAATCAGGGAGACAGCTTTGATTAAGAACATCTGTTATCAGATTTTTGGTTCTAAAGTCAAGCAGAACATGAGACAAGAAGATAGAGAAAGTGGCATTTCTCAAACTGTGAGGATGGCCTCCACGGGGAGGCTCTGACCCCTTCCAGAGATACAAGCCAAGATCATAAAAACAGAGCAGACATCAAAATGTGTGGGGTGTGTGTGTAGTTTGAAAAACATGACACCTTTGTTTCTGAGTTGCTGCATCCTTAAATTTCTAAGCACTGCACTTCTGAGGAGTGTGAGGAGGACTGCGCTTCTAAGCATTGCACTGTATTTCCTCCTCAAACACATGCCGCACAATGAAATAGAAGGGACACTTACAGTGATTCCCTGCTCACAGCCTCTGTCTTTTTTTATTTGTTATTTCTTTCCCTCCCCCTTTTTCTCCTATTTCCTTGGTGCTGGCAAGGGTTCCTTTCAGCAATGTGCAACACTGGAGTCCCAGAGTCCACTTTAGTTTTGAGTTGTGCTGGTGTAAAATGGTGATGTGGTGCTTTGTAACGATTCTGAACTGGGTGAAAGCTTTTCTAGCCCACCACTCTTTCTCTAGTGCTGTTCAGGAGGAAATGCTTAGGAGACAGTAAAGAAGCAGACATACCTACACTGAACTTCTGTGACATCCTTTCCTAGATTATTTAAGTCAACAAGGTGGGATTGTCCTGAGCTGAGCATTGGTCAGACTCTTAGGTTTGGTAGCCAACAATAAACTAATCCTTCATAAGGACGTATATATCTAAGAGTAGTCTACTTTGCTACTTAATGCTGTTGTTTCATCTTCTGGAGACATTACTAAATTGATCTCACTTGGAAAGGATTTCAAGCTGTAATGAAAAAAGAAATCATATGCATCCTATTTATATAAAAAAGGATGAATTATAAAACTAATTAAAATATTGCTCTTTATGAAAAAGCTCTCTCTCTTGCTTGTTATAAAAAGCAGGATAAAAGAAGATAAATCAGGATAACAGAGAGAAACCATGGGATAAGTATTTTCTTCTACACTAAATTGTTCTCCTAAAGGCTAATACAAAAAGAAAGTGTTTGCAGGACCTCAGCTTGACTGAAGAAAGTGTATAAAATGTGGAAACAGGGACAGCCACTCAAGGATGGATATGGAAGTATTTATTGGGTACGTTAGGAAGGAGAAAGTGTTGCTGGAGTTGAAACTTTTAAGAGATTTGAAAAGCAACCAGCTGGGCTTCTACAGGTAGACTGCCAACTTAAGGAAGTCCAAGATAAATGTGTGGCTGCTGCTGAAAAGAGCGAGTAGCCTACCAATGAAGAACACAATGAACTAAAACATTTGGGACTTTCTCTATCCCAGCCTTTACTGGTCTGCTCATATGCCTCATAGGAAAGTTTGAGGAAGATATCTATACACATATACCCTTAGTAAAGGGGATCATTAAGGGACAAATTAATTCACCTGGGTGTATGTCATTTGATACAACAGGAAGGGGTGCAACTGAGCATGTGGAGGGAACTGCTCTATGTCATTGTGAGTCCAATCTATCATCTTTGAAAAATCACATGAGATGCCCAATAACTGATAAGGGCAACTGGAACAAGCATTTAGGCACATTTAGGAGTGACATTCTCAAATTTTCTTGCTAACTTTCTTCTACACATAAGCTTATGTCTTCATATGAAGATTAGTATCTTTTTTTTTCCCCTTACTTCAATTCTAATGGAAAAAGGAAAAAGTTATACTGCTTTCTTTCAACTTCTATAAAGTTTTTTATTTTGTTTCTATCCAAACTTGATTCTTGTTTTCAAGTACAGCATTTCTCTGAAGGAGGAAGGTGATTTTGTTTCAAAAGATTTATCACACTTTTCAGTTAAGCCTTAGTCATAATACACAAGAGAATACTATAGACTGATGTCAAGCTGCAAAGTGCTATAAGCATGACAAATTTTCACTTTAATTCTTAGAATTGATTTCCTTTTGAGGAGGTGTGATTCCCTTCTTTCTCCTCCCCTTGATATTTACTGACATGGGAATATTTAATATTTTTCCTCTATTGAGTAAAAAATTGTATCAAGTACTATTCCTGAATATTTTTTTGAAAAAGCCACTTTTATAGCAGAAAACAGAGAAGACATCTGTGTGCCAGCTGCACAGATACAATGCCACTTATTTTATAAAAGAACCAGTCAAAAATATAAACAAAACCACTGAAAAATATGTAAAACCTTTGGGTCCATCTCCATTTATCACTGAACATCCACAAAACCCAGGTGAACTTGGATTTTAATACATGTAAACTGTGAAATCTCTCTTGAACTAAAAATTGAACAGCTTTAATTACTTCTTACTACTCTGTCTTGTATGTATAATATGCACAGTTATTGAAAGGACTACAGCAGGTTTATTGAAATTTGTATTTATTCTATTTCCTAATATATCTTATTATGTTGGGGATCTTGGAATGTAGAAAAAAAAATGAAAATCCAAGAAAATGCTTATTTATGTTTAACCTTGGAGTCCTTGACTCTGTAATGAGCAGTCCTGCCAAGGGGAAACAGCTAAAAGGTGAAAATCAACATCAAAAATAAGAAAAGAAATTGCTAATTGAGTTAACAAAAAGCTAGGTGGATGTCCTCAATCCAGTTTGTATAGAATAATTAATGCATCTGAAAATGAATCACTGCAAGCATGACACTAAGGTATTCTGTCTGTTTAGTCACTTCACACATGTAACACATCAACTGCAATATCTTGTCATAATGAAAAAATGGAAAAGCAAATTCATTCATATATTTAAAGTCATAATTATGCCAAGGCATGAAGCAGAATGCATAGGTAAATGTCTCCAGCTCGAGAATGGTGGTGACTATAAGCTGAGCATTTTTTTCCCTTTGGAATGATTCACAGTGTGTAAATCCAGATTCTCCTGGCAGTTAAGGAAAGCCACTAAGCATTCCTGGTGAGTGATCCAGGCAGTTCTCATGTTGCAGCAAGTCATTTGCAGTGTTTAACTTAAACAGGAATGTTCTAATGCCTTTTTTTGTTCACTCTAAGTGTAAATGAATGTAAAAGGTTCAGAGCACTTCCTGGAAGTGGATCACCTCACTGAGCAGGGCTCTTTGTAAAAGAATGTTCTAAATGTTCAGGTTCTTCTAAACCCAAAAACAGATAAAAATAAATAAATAAACAGATAACTAAATAGATAACTATTTTTTGTCAGTAGAAGCAATCTGTAGTCCATTAATTATATTGACCAGTTTTCTGTTATCTATATGAGAGCTTAGGTTGTGGCCTACAACTGCACATAGATGACTAAATTCAAGAGCCTTAATCCACAAGTTCAACTCCACTTAAAGTTTCCACTGTATGTTCAGTCTGAAGGAAGACGTCATGGCCTTGTTTAGCTCCTACTGTAAAGGAGACAACCCCACTAATCATGGAATGGAATAGGTCAAGGTGATGATGCAAAGAAGAAAATCAGGAAGGCTGATGGAGAAGAGACCCTGTCCTGGCAGGAAAGTAAGTGGGTGAGTAAGCGAGGGGGAGTATGTCTCTGTGCTTAGTAATTAACAATCCCTGTCTGTAACTTCGAAGACCTTGTGTGTGGTTTCCAGTTTGCTATTGTTTTGGTTATTAATCCAGTGGCTATCTAATGTTGAAAGGCAGCGACCTGGAAACAGAGACCAGATCTCCATTCATTGTCTTGCCCAAACCAACAAAGCATAGATCCCCTTTGTTTTGATGTCTTCTGTGTTTCTACCCACCACTGCCCCACATCCACTTTCAAGAGGATGGGATAGAACATGGCCTAATCCACTCTAAGCTATAGCTTGGCAGATAATAAACTCTCCTGGGATGACAGTGGTGAGAGTTTAGACATTTTGAAATTCTGAGTAAGCTCAAAGCAGAATCTTACTCTTAAATTGCCTATTAGTCTGCTATTTTGGAGCTTAGTCTATGAACTTCTTCCTGTAGCAGGTGAAATATTTTGAATGATATATAAGAAAGCCCCTGGGGAAAAGATACATCATGAATAAATGATAATGGTCAACACAAAAATCTATTCACAGGAAGTATTATCAATCAGCATGAGTGACTAATGAGAGACATTAGAAGGCTGAGACTTTTAAAAGAGCATAAGCAATCCATTTCCCTTCATTTTTCAGCAAGAATCAAGGATATATATATAACCTAAACTCTTTTTAAAATCCTAGCCTAAATTCTCAACAGAGTAAAAAATACAGGACTTGATATTGCATACTGTTGCTCATAGAAATGGTCCAACGTTGATATGTGCATGCCTTGCTTTATTAGACCTTCCTGCATCTTAATATCTCTGGAGAGCTGATTCTGTCAGGAGGATTCTGATCCTGACTGACTGTTGCCATGGTATTGGGTTATTCTGGGCTGTGATCAAGAATAGCAAAAAAACTTTAAAAAGAAACTGTCTTTAAAACACATTCTCGAGGTACAGTGTCTGAGAGTAGTTTTTAAAAAGTAAATCTTGATTTTTCTAGAATGTCATATTTGTTAAAGAAATCTGAAAAAAAAACATACTGCTAACTCAAAATGTTGCTGTGACAATAAATACATACAAAAATATAGGAAAATGCAGGAGGAGAAAATTGGGCCAATTATCCCTCCATTAAAAATTGTTCATTTTGATTTAATGGCATTATCCCACACTGAACTAAATACCCCAGCTCCTCTGTGAGCATTTGAAAAAGCAGAACTTTTTGTAGATTATATTCCTGTTTTACTAGACACTATTCCAAAGGTGGTGGGAGTCCATGAAAAAGGTTTTGATATTATTGAGATTCTGAATTGAGCACATAATAAAGAGTTTGTAATATCTCCCATCCCTAGATAGTAATATAACTCTTCTTTCACACCTATTAGCATCCATTTAATTGCTAGTCATCTATGTATAAAAGAAGGGCTGCATAAGGTTCTAGAACTACATGAAACAGTGTTTTCTATATGCAGGCACTGGCATAATAAATTGATCTTCTTAGAAGACAGAGTTCCCCTGATAGGAGAAGGTAAAAAATAATTAAAAAGCAAAGGTCTTAAGAGAAATCCTGCTGGTGTATTACCTAGGATAACGACCCAGAGGATGCCCAAGTTTCAGCAAGAAATATTTAAAATAGTAAAACAAACAATATGAAATTATTTGGGGGATGGAGGAAGTTTTCAGCAAGTCTGTTATTTACAGATGGATAATTTTGTCTGCCAAATTACTGAGCATGTTCTTCTTATTTCACAGGCAGAATTCACAGCCATGAGGGACCAATACATGCGAGGCGAAGAAGGCTTCATTACTTGCTATTCCATCACAGACCGTCAATCCTTTCAAGAAGCTACTGAGTTTAAGGAACTCATTTATCATGTCCGGCACACCTATGACATCCCCTTGGTGCTGGTGGGAAATAAAATAGATCTTGAAGAGTTGAGACAGGTAAGACACTTCTCTGCTGGTGTTGGCTTGGTTTTTCTTGGCTACCTCAGGGACTTCTGTAGCATATGTTGTATAGCACTATTGAGAATTTAGCACAACATGAGGATTATTCAAAGAGCTACACACTGGGATAGGTAATAAATTAAGGACTTAGTACATTTCATTTATATGTTATAGATCCTAAAGTAGTCTTGGCCAATCACATCCAAATGTTTCTCCCTTTTACTTTGAAAGGAATCCCATGTTTTTCTTCTTAAGCTATATATATGTCCTATATGGAAATAGATTCAGTCAGGATTCAGACAAAAAAAAAAAATGTTTCCTTTGGAAGTTACCAACCATTAAATCCAGATCATTTTCATAAATGTACTAGGTTTAATTAAAGGTTTCTCAAACAGCCTGAAAAAAAATCTAGTTATATAGATGAATACATATGAGATTATATTTGCTTGAGAAGCCAGTGGCTATGTTATCAGAGTTTTTGGATAAGATTGGGACATGCAAGACTTGAATTCACTTTTATTTGTATTCAGCCACAACCACCATAAAGCATTTGATTTCTGTGTCTATTAAGGCATTTACTGTGGTGCTCTCAGAGTCTGGAATAACTTTGGCTCTCTCTTTTCCCTTTGCTTCCTCTCCCCTTCCTCCTGTTTGTATTGATGTGTGTATGTGCAAGACGGAATTGGAGAGAGACCATGTTAGAAATGGCTTGGTTGTCTCAGGTACAGAATAATAAATATCCTTAATCTTAAGCAGAAAATTTGAAAGGGGAAAGAAAAGACTTCCTGTATGGGAATCTTAAGAGGCTCTTTATATAGGCTATGGTTGCTTTCAAATGATTGAATTCTGTGCAGACACACATTACAGTTTAATAAAATGGTGTTTTTCAGTTCATTAGCATCTGTGCTCACATGATCCTGTCTTCTCTTTTGCACTTATCCTGTCACTCTTCTCCCCATTTCATTGTCTTCTTTCTTCTACCTGAAGAAAATCCAAGGCAGTATTAAGCCTGAAATTAGTTCTGAAGATCTGATGATATACGTTTAAAGCTTCACATCTGTTTCCAGATCATTGACTTTCTCCCTAAATCAGACTGTGACAAAACTTTAATATTGACAATCCAGTTGCAGTTTATCACTCACCTTGACACTTTAAACAACAATGACATATACAACATGCAGCACAATATGTGCAGCTCCTGGGGTACTTTATATACCAGGTGGGGAAGGGACATGGACTCAGTTGTTCTATTGAGAGTACATCTGATTCCAAGAAAAATGGTATGTGATTGATATACTTAGTTAGCTGTAGATAAGGTTTACAGGAATGCTGTATTAACTAAGTGATACAAAGATTCTCTTCCAGTTTTGTTTGGCACTACCTCTTTCTGATCTAATATTTTAATGAGGGTTTATATTTAATTGCTGTCAATGCATATAAAAATATATGCCCAATTTAAATGTTTTACATGCTTCTTGTTGATCTTGTCTGATCTCCAAATTGGAAAAATTAAAGTGTATGAATGTCTGAATTGGATATCACAAATGGCCCTCAAAATGAAGGGGCATGGGGAGGCTGTTGTGAATGATACTAGACATGATGCCTTTGAGATGTGCCAAATGCCCCAAAAAAAAATTATACAGGATTGGCTCCAGAGGTCCTGCCTGAATGTGTATCAAGGCAATTCCGAATTATGGTCCTGACTGCTTTAATAGCTCTCCGTGAGCTAGGATTTAGGTCTCAGATTCTTTTCCTCTCTAACTTTTTTCCTCTGCCACCATTAACAAATGTGGCAACGTCAGAAGGGTTTTCTCAAATATTCTGCGATCTGTACTTAGAGTTGTGGAAAACCCTTACTTTAAAGACTAGTAAAATAATATAGTTCAGATCTTCTAATTTGAATAAAGCATCTGAATATTACTATGTCTATGTAAACAAGTACTATGAACCAACAGAAGCAGAGCTATAGTACAAAACAGTTTATTCTAAAGTCCACATTTCAGGAATTTGATTTTGGACTAGCACTACTCCAGGGTCATTGTTTGAATGATTAGCTGGTGCTGAAGTGTATGATATGTGCTCTTGGAGCATATCTTTACTTAACTCTCATCCAAAGTTTGTGTCATGTTCCTAGACCACTGCACAATTCAAAGCAAAGCAGAGTAATTGGAGATGCTTAGGAAATACCGTTCAGAGTGCCTCTCTGATCAAAACTAAAACAACCATCTCTGTGCTCATCTTTAAGCATGTGTTAATGAACTTCAGTGGCTCATTATTTCAGAAGTGGGACTTGAGGTTGTGCTGTACATTTAACAAACACTGAAATAAGTTGTAGCTACGCTTTCTTGCTAGGTTAAGCACTACCTAAGAAACTTGATGAACTGTGGGAAGTTAGAGTGAAAGGAATATTTTCAGGTCATGTACTGTAGTCAGGACTTTATTAATAGAGCTTGAATGTTCAAGCATGGCAGCCAGCAAACTCTGGGGTGGCATACAGCAATGAGCTGACAATGTACAGCATTAACATATCAATGATCAAACACCGAGGAACACAAATGTACCCAGTTCAAACTACTGAGAAATGGTATGTATCAGAATGCAATTAACCAGACTGGAATTCAGCCAGAGCACCAGGGCTAATACTGTTGCTATGCTTAGTGACATTTTTCTCCTATGGAAATCATGAAAGGCACTGTAATATTATTAATGGTATTTGGAAACATAACATTAAGTTCAACATTCGCTGGCATCATTTCCATTTAATGACAATTCTGCAACAATCAGACAGGCTGTAGGAGCTCGGTCAGACAAAGCTCTTGTTTGAAATGCAATCTAATACACAATACAATTAATGATGTATGTCACTTGCCTCAAATCTATCAACAGGACTACAAGAATAAAACTAATCTGTAATTAAAATTTTGTGTTAGGAGGAACACTATTGAAAACAAAACAGCAAGCATATTTTTAAGAAATGTTTTTATTTTCTGATAGCTTCAGTGAAATTATTGTTGTCTTTAAGTATACCTGTCATTTTTAATTTCTTAAGAAATGGGTTTCTTTGTATACCTTCCTAAAACAAATTTTAATTATATCAGCCTAAAGAATAAACATTTTCATTTTTTTTTCCTGAAACAACGTGGGGGAACAAATGTGAAACAATTGTGGAAAAAAAATATCATAATGCATATTCGCAGAATCACCGAATGGCAGAATAGTTAATGTTGGCAGGGACCTCTGAAGGTCATCTGGTCCAACCGTGATGCTCAAGCAGGGCCACCCAGAGCAGGGTGCCCAGGACCACATCCAGGTGGCTTTTGAAGATCTCAGAGGAGGAGACTCCACAGCCTCTCTGGGCAGCCTGTGCCAGTGCTCGGTCACCTGCATAGCACAGGTGGGCTGATGTTTAGACAGAACCTCTTGTGCTCCAGTTTGTGCCCATTGTCTCTTGTCCTGGCACTGGGCACCACTGAGCAGAGGCCAGCTCCATCTTCTTTGCACCCTCCCTTCAGGTATTTACAGACATTGATAAGATCTCCCCAAGCCTTCTCTTCTCCAGGCTGAACAGTCCCAGCTCTCTCAGCCTCATAGAAGAGCTGCTCCAGTCCCAGCATATTGTCATAATGCATATCCAATCCAGTAGTGAGGCTTCCTCCATCCTCCATTCCCTTTCACCTATTCTTCCTGTAGCTGCATCTGGCCCTTTCAGACCTTGTTCTGTCATGAATTTAGAGATTCACTAGGAAAGTAAATGGGCATGAGTGGTTAAGGTGTTCATCTGTGCTCATCTTTTGATTTTTAGCCATTGCTCCAAGAAATATTTAAGTATTTTATGTATTTTATCCCATAGCTTTTTGATGTAAAAAACAGAGCACTAAGTGTCTGATTAGATACCATTTGAATTTCATTGCCTTCTAACATTAAAATATTTAGATTGACAAATATGGGCTGTATATCTGTTTTAATGTCTTTAGAGTTTCAGAAACATTTAGGACCAGCTGATGTGAAGTACAATAGATACAAAACATAGCTGAAGTGAAAATAACTTTACCCCAGATAGCACTTACGGAGATTTAAAAGCTATATAATGGTTAAATATTTACTAATTAAAACATGTTAAAAATACAATAATCAACCAATCATATTTGAATTCACACCATGCTAAATCTAAATTTCAGTTCTTAATTAAAATATTTTATAATAAAGACATGTAGCACTGCTGAGAGACTGTTTTAAAAAATGATCCAGAAGTCTCTGCCTACTGACCATTGCAATACATTACATTCAGCAATTCAATGGGGAACTAAATAAATGAGCACATTTGAATAATGTGCTGTAGCTCTGAGCTGAAAAGAGCAGATACTTTCTAGCAGCTTTTTCAAACTTTATATGTGGATGTGATAACCCCTCTGGAAATTCTACCTATATAGAAATTGCATAGCCTTCACTGAACTGTTTTTCCTATACACTATCTGTGATCCCAGAGGAATAAACTAGGGGCACATTCAAATCCATGGATAGCACGTTGATGGCCATTGAGGCCAAGGTTATGAGGGCAGCTCACGCTTCATTCAGCTCTTGGCCTCTCTGGGAAGCCTGTCATCACAGTTGTTAGTTTTGCCAGTGCAGTCTTGGTCCTGAAAAGAATTATGCACTTGTTTACTCTTCCACACATGAATTGTCTTATTGGCTTCAAGCACAAATTCAAAAAGGAGCAGGGCTTTTGAAAGCATTTCCTTCTTTCTCACCTCCCCCCCCAACTTCTCTTCTTCAGTACAAAATATAAAAACAATATGAAATTTGTCTTTAACATGGGACAGTATCTATTTGGAGCACTTATTAATTACAGGTACTTACTGCTTACTTCAATTTGTTATATTTTCTTTCAAAGTTTTTATTACGCCATAAGGTAATTCTTGAATCAGGATTACAGTAGCTCCATACATTCTTATGACCTGAAGCAGCTGCCTTCAGAATAGTCTCTCTTAGATGAGGTTTTACTCTGGAATTTGTTTAAGATGAGATGATCGGTTATCAGATACTGTGCACATCAATTTCTAGATTTCTCATTTTGATAGTGGCTCTAGTGTCACGATGGCTACTACTAACTCTAGTTTCATATTGGCTAAAACCTTAAAATGTCTGCATCTGAGACTGCTAATGTTCTAACTTTCTAAATTTTTTTTTTTTTTTTTTTTTTTAATGAATAACTGTTTAGTATATTTCAGACATTGCCAGTCTATACCTTCTGTTGCCTGGCTGAGACACTGAAAATAGTTACAGAATATGACATTATATTTTGTTTTCATTTTCCAGTGCATAACAATGAAACACTTTACTAGATGCTCTGTTATTCATATTAGTCATGTAACGGCAGTATACTAAACTTCTTACATTAGTATCAGGATGAATGCCTTTGTTTTGGGGATTAAAACTGATCTCAAATTTGTAAATGTCCTTTAGTGCAAGCAGTTCCATTTTTTTCTTAAGGATACTGGGGTGGAAGAGTCTGCTGAAGCCTCGTTTCCCATTAGGCCAGTGTAGTACACAGAAAGTGAAAAATGTTGTTGTTTCTTCTCAACTTTCAAACTGTAAGTCAAAGGGCGTGCATTTTTCTACTATTTATTAACAAAGAATGGTATTCATTGGAGTTAACTTTAGACATGTTAAAGTGATTAGACTAAATGAGTTGGCCAGGTCCTCTGCAAAATCCATGGAGAGACGCAGGAATTATCATGAGTCTTAGACATATTATAAAATGAGATGAATCTGAAGGTGTCTGTCTTTATGTTGACTCTAGAAGGCTGCAATAAATGCGGTCAGACACATAAACGATTGTAATAAAATAGTTGGCTCATTTCTCATTTCATAGTTGTGCCAACCTTTCTGGAAATATCCAGTAAACTCCATAATCCATTCAACACAGAGCAGAAGACATTTGATGGGGACTAAGATGCAGATAACAAGCTTCTCTACAGGAGAAGTAACAGCAATAACAGCAGAGGACCAAGAGCTAAACTTAAAAAATAAAAATAAAATTAAAATAAAAAATTAAATTAAAATTAAAATAAAATTAAAATAAAAAAATAGAAAAAGGCAACTAACATGTTGTAGCCAAAGCATGCAGGACTTGTAGTAAAGAATATACACTAAGGATGGTGCTGCAAGGTCAAATCACAGCTAGGGATGTTAAACAGCATCACACTTTCTATTGTTTTAAAAGGCTCCCTGTACCTGCTACTTCTACCTGCTTTTCCTTCACCCTCCATCTCAGAGATTTTGTCCTTCTTATGTACCAAATCATAGAAATCATAGAAGAAAGGTTTGGGTTGGAAGGGACCTTAAAGATCATCTAGTTCCAACCCCTGCCATGGGCAGGGACACCTCCTACCAGCCCAGGTTGCCCAAAGCCCCATCCAGCCTGTCCTTGAACACCTCCAGGGATGGAGGTGTTGCCCACAGCTCTGGGCAACCTGTTCCAGTGCCTCACCACCTTCATAGTAAAGAATTTCTTCTAAATATCTAATCTAAATCTCCCCTCTTTCAGTTTAAAGCCATTCCCCCTTGTCCTATCACTACAGTCCCTGACAGAGTCCCTCCTCAGCTTTCTTTTAAGTCCCCTTTAGGTACTGGAAGGCTGCTCCAGGCTGAACATCCCCAGCTTCCTCAGCCTGTCTTCATAGGAGAGGTGCTCCAGCCCTCTGATCACCCTCGTGGTCCTCCTCTGGGCTCATTCTAATAGGTCCATGTCCTTCTTGTGCTGGGGGCCCCAGACCTGGATGCAGTACTTCAGGTGGGGTCTCACAAGAGCAGAGCAGAGGGGGAGAATCACCTCCCTCACCCTGCTGGCCATGCTGCTTTTGGTGCAGGCCAAGATTAGGTTGGCTTTCTGGGCTGCAAGTGCACGTTGCTGGCTCATGTTGAGCCATTAACCAACTCCCCCAACTTCTAACTTTATGTGGCCATGTTTTGTACTCCAGTGGTAGAACCCCTTGGAAGAGAGGTGCGAAGCTGCAGATACTCTCTCACCTCTAGTATTTATCTAGGTTGCCTCTCAAGGTGAATTTAGAATCTGAGATTTGTCTGCTTGGTCTGAAAATTTAGAGGTTAGTTGTGAAGACTTTAATCCACTTTTCATTTGACAGACATGCTAGCTGGATCTTTCTTCCTAACTAAAGCAAGCAAATGCTGAGGAAAACTGCCCTCACAAGCCTACTGCCTAGGGTAGAGCTTGTTTGTAAGTTCAGAATGCTGTTGGGTAACTCAGAGCATTATTCTCAGAGGGAAACCCATTGGTTACACAGTGACCACACAAAACAGTACAGCTTGCAAGGAAACCCACAGTGGTATCATTTATTGGGTGACTAGGGCTTAGGTAGAAGCCTGTACAGATTCCGGTGCTGGAAAACAAGATTTGTGAGGAAGCTAATTATCCCTTAAGGACTTACATAGTTCAGTTTTCAGCAGCAGGGAAAAGGGTAAGGAAAGGGCTGTGTGTGACTCTCACTCTGGTTCCTGTCCTGCTCCAGGGGCAGTGCTCCAAGAGCCTGATTGCAAAATACCTTTTTATTTTTCAGTTTATTTGCTGCAATCTTCATTGTCCTGCCTGTGAATATTCCTCTTGCACACCATGCACAAGCCAGATGTAATCCTGTTTTTAATGCAGACAGAGGAGAGGCATCAATGTACCACATGAGGCAGTATTAATTGGGGCACAGTTTTGCCTCTCCACCATCTATGCCTGAAGCAATGTGACCTCCCATCTCTCAAGATTTATCCTTCCATTTTCTCCACAGGGACACATATACATGTAAGAGAATGGTGTGCAATGGGAAGGTATCTTTTCATATACATGCTGCTACTTTTACATGAGCAAAATCAAGGTTTCAGCCTAACTCATATATTATTTACTACAATTCCAGTTCAGAAAAATATTTAAGCATAGGCTTAATTAGAGTGGAACTAATGTATATTCTTCACATTAATTTGCACTTGAGCAAAGAGACTGTCCTGAAATTGAGACAGTAATGAGCAACTTTGTAAAAATGAAAGTCCCTTGGCAAAGTAGCTGATTAATATAGGAGGCGACCTTTACTGAGTGCATTGTTTACATAAATGTGAATTTATCATAGCAAGAATAGTTTCTTGTGTGCTTTTGCAGTAATAGCTCAAATTATTTGAAAGAAATTTTGCCAGAATTTGATTACTTATCATCATGGTGTCACAAATAAAAGCATGACCTAGCATTTACAGAAAAGAAGATAAATCAGTTTTGATCAGTTTAATTATCTTTGGTTTTTTTTGAAGACTTGCTTGTATGTTTGTCTTACTGACATCTTTTTATTTATTTTTTTTCCCCCACAGTAATTAGGAAGTTAGAAAGATCTGTTTTTATCCAAATTGAACAACTTGTCTAAGAATAGCAGCATGTTAACTTCACGCACTGTGATGTTGTTTAAGCCATGAAGTCATGACAAGCAAAAAAAAAATTTAAAGCCCGAAAACCTCTTACCCAAACAAATCAACCTGAAAAATAAAATGAAAGGAAAATATCTCTGTTTTATATGCATTCTGGAAGCTTCAAATCTCTCATTCATAGTGTCCAAATTTTATAGTATAAAAGCTAATAGCAGCTTCTAAATATCTGAGTAAATTGGTTGATATAACAGTTAATGCAAGAAGGAATAAGAAGTTACCTATGATAAAGTGACGTTAAAACACATTGCTACAGTTGCAGCTCAAAACTTTAAATATCAAAATTCAGGTTTCTTTGTTACAGTCATTAGTAGAATTAATCACACAATTTTACTGGTCAGAACTCTAGACATTGTCTGGGAGACGGCATGATATGTTGTTGCTTTTTTCAATTAATCAGTATTAGGGTTGATTCAGCTTAACATCTTCATCCACCTTTTCCTGATAGATGTTATTTCAAAATGGAAAAAGGATGGGGAGCATTTTTGTCATTACTGCATTTGTTTCCTCTATTGCTCAAGAAATGTTCTTTCTTTCTGTTTCCATGCCTATCTCAATTTTAGTAGCTACTACAGTCCAAGAGGTTAATAAAGAGAAAAATGTCTTGCCTTTTTTTTTTTTTCTCTCCCAAAAACCCCAAAAATGTGTTGTTGTGTTTTTTTTTTGGGGGGGGGGAGGTGTTTACATTTTTTAACACTGTAATATTCATCAGGGTATTCATCAGCACCGTGGGCCACCCTTTGAGATGTCCTGTCATATACAGTTAGTGACTGAAATTTTGAAATTTTGTTACATCTCCTCTGAGGTAGTGGGGGAGACAGTGTCTTTACATTCAATGATGTTTGTCATTAACAAAACCATGGGACAATTCTCCTATTCTTTTCCTTACTGTGACTTAATCAGTCTCCTCTTACATTAATCCTAAAAATTTCCCTTAGTTTCTAAGACTCCATTCGTTTCTGCAGTCCACAATTTCTTCCATTCTTAAACCTGAGGAATGCATGAGATATGTTATTTATTATTATTATTATTTTTTTTTTAGAACCACAGAATCATAGAATATCCCAAGTTGGAAGGAATCCACAAGGATCATCAAGTCCAACTCCTAGCTCTGCACAGGACCACCCAAAAATCAGACCATATGTATGACAGTGTTGTCCAAATGCTTCCTGAACTCCAACAAGCTCAGTGCCATGACCAGTTCCCTGGGGAGCCTGTTCAAGTGCCTGACCACCCCCTCAGTGAAGGACCTTTTCCTAATAACCCTGTCACAGCTCCATGCCGTTCCCTCAGGTCCTGTCACTGTCCCCAGAGAGCAGAGCTCAACGCCTGCCCCCTGCTCCCCTTGTGAGGAAGCTCCATGTCCCCACAGGATGGGGAGAGAACCTGAAAATAAAGTGATTGTGACAATCTGTCAGGAAAAAACAAAACAAACAAAAAATCCAACCAACCAACCAAACAAAAAATCCAACCAACCAAACAAGCAAAAAACCGAGTGGGGAGAGTTATAGAGATCATAGATGGGTCAGAAGCACTTTGTGATCAGTGATGCCTGAAAGCACTTTGGAAAACCTCAGGCAGGATTTCAGACATGGTTGTGGCTGCAAAGAAAATCTTTCTTCAACCCCTAAATAACTGCTTTAAAACTTTAGAAATATTTAATGTTACCATACTTCTGAATTTTGGCACAAAGTATTTCATTGCTACATCTGATATCTCTCCTCTTGCTAGAGTTTTGCACATCGTTTGACAAACATTTGAACCTGTGAAGAGGAGGAAGTGAAAGTTGTGGAGGGCTCATAGATCTCAATTCATTAATTGCCGTTTTTCTGTTCCTGGCTGAAAAGCACATGGTTCAGTCCTTTACATTTAATTGGAAGGGAACCAGTGCCAGAGGACTGCATGTAAACCTTATTCCTTGATGAACTGTGTCTGTATAACAGAAGTCCAGGGAAGTCAGTTGTATTTTGTCCTTCAAACTCTGTGGAATCTGGAGTGTGAAGCCATGGTTAGATAGGACAGGGGTAAAAGTGCCATTGTACTCATTTCTGAAAATCTCCACTGGCAATCTCAGTAATGGGTGCAAATAGAAGTAATAAGAACTAAATTTCCATCTGTTCCAATGCTCTGTCTGAGGTGTTGGTAGTTTTTCAGAACATAGTAGGTAATCTTCAGCTGTCTGTATCACTGCACTGCAGACAAAGAGTGCTTCAGTCTCCAGGGCTGTCAACTTAGCACCATTTATGTCTTACAGATGTACCACACACACACAAATACAGCTTTTGCTAATTTTGGAACAACAGCACATAAAAATAATAATTTTATATTTGTCCTGATTGCCTGACATTTTCAATATGGAATGTCCATAAAAGAAAAACTGCTTTTTATGGAGCACAGGTAAAATGGCCATAATGGAAAGAGAAGGTAATTAATTTAAAAAAATCATAAAAGCTATAGGATAGTTCTGATCAGATTTTTTTAATTCACCCTTCACACTTGAATTAAAGGGTTAATGTTATGCCAAACCTATACAGTAGTACAGAAATCTTTATTTTTGTAATTAGTGAGTTCCTTAACCTTGTGAATAGAATGTCTAATTTTCTCCTGAAGTATGTTTCAGTAAACCAAAACAGGGTTGAAATGGCTATTTTCCTTCAGAAAGAAACAGAAAGAAACAACAGAAAGCTTAATAGTATTGAAATCTCTGGCAGAAAATAGTTGTATGAAAACACTGTTATTTAGAGAGAAAATTAACACAGTGGTAATAAAAAAACCCATGGTACATGAAATTAACTAGTAAGCTATTACTAATTAGCTAGTAAGCTATTTCTAAGAAAGTTCTTAATGCCATTATCCATTAAAATGTTGTAAGCCTTCTGCTTCTTCAATATATGGTTTTGTTTGTCTAGGTAGTGATTAAAAATAGACTGATAATTTAGGACATCTTCATTTTCTCTATATTAATGAGAGTATCAACAACACATATACCATCTTTTTTCCTCTCTGTTCTGATTCTCATTGAAATTCTACCTGAGGTCAGTAATGTTCTGCCTTTACCCACATCTATATCTGTGGTTTTATCTTGATGACTAATGTACCAAAATGAAAGGATTTTGTGATATTTGTATTCTGAACAACCACTGAAAAGACTGAGAATTCCAAGGTGACTTGGAATGTTAGAAATGTGGGGACCTAAAACTGAAAAATGGGATTACAACATTAAGGTTAGTTCATTATTTATATCAGAATAAGAGTGATGGTCATAGAAGATCTGCAGTCTGAACGTAAGCTTTCCAAAAATTTAGAATTAGGACTTGAGATTTGAGGGTTTCTCTAGTAGGATATCTAAATTCAGTACTTGGGCAGCTTATGAAAATCCTAGAAATGAGAGGTTTTAGAACAAACTGATAATATGTGGTAACAAATCATCAGGAACAGACGGTATTCACCCAAGAGTTCTAAAATAATTCAAGTATAAAATTGCTGAACTATTAACTGTGCTTAAAATGGAATCAGCACTGGGGAATTGGAAGATGGTAACTTCAGAGCGGTCCAGGGAGCTACAGACCAGTAAATCTGACTATTGGCTGAGCAAATTGATAGCTACTATAAGAAAGAACAGAAATAACAAGTACATAAACAAATATGTTGTACAGGCAAAAGTCTACATGGCTTTCACAGTTTACTCATGCCTCATAAGAGTTTTAGAGTTCTTTGATGAAGTTAACAAACATAGAGGGAAGAAGCTCCAGTTGGTATATTTTCTTTGAATTTTCTAAGAGTTTTATGTGAATAACTAAAATAAAATGAAAGGAAGGCATGGCATATAATAAGTTAGTAAGTGTCAAAAGGAAAAGAAACAAAGGAAGGAATAAATGATCAGCAATGAACAGTTAAAATTATCACTTTAACTTCATATAGATATAGATATTCCAGAGTTAAACTTACCCATTAGCAACTGGACAATTTAACTATTTTGTGTAGTAATAAAGGACAATTGACTATGATGAGATATGAGTAAATCTTAATATCCAAAAAACTGAATGATAGGATAAAAGTCATGCAAGTCAAGAGTGGAAAGGAGTCAAGAGACACCCATGACAATAAATACATGGCAAGGGTCTGTAAGTATGATACCATTGCTGAAAAAAAAAAAGTGATCTTAGAATTATTGTTGAGCGAACTCTGTCAGCTCAATGCTGACAGAGTCAAAAAAGGAAATTGGAATATTAGCTGTCACGTTAAGGGGTGTAGCCGATTAACCATTACGGGTCCGGTCGGATTCAGGACACTGAACTATCACAATCGCAATCACAGATTCACCAACCACATATAACCGCCCTTAGCACTGAACTACATGGTCACGGATTCACCAATAATGTATAACCACCCTTACTCTAGTTGTGTTCAATGACAACTATCACAGCTAGCAACAGTGCAATCAAGTGCAATTTATTACAGCAACAGGTACACAGGTTCTTTGGATTGCCGGCAATAATTTACTGTCTATAAAGCAAGACAGCATGCATGAAATACACAGGTGCGCAGCCTGGAAATCAACGCGTTAAAAGGCACAAAGACTCTAGAGATTTCTAAGTTTCCGCATGTACTGGGTCTGGCTGGGATGTTAAGTTTCCCTGCAGTAGCCCATGCAGTGCTGTGCTCTGCACTTGTAGCTACAACAGCAGTGGTATCACACCAGTGCTGTGTCTGCTGCTGAGCAGTGCTGGCACAGCATCAGGACTCTCTCTAACCCTCCTAGGGGGTGGGCAAAAAAAAGTGAGAAAGAAACATCACCAGGGCAGCTGACCTAAACCAACCAAAGGGATATTCCATACCATATGATGTCACACTCAGCAATAAAAGGTGGAAAAAGGAAGAAGACGGGAGGGGTGGGCTCTCGTTGCGAAAATGTAGAGTAATTTCTTTCCTCTGCACTTCCACATAGCCTTTACTTGTTTTGTTTTGTTTTTTTCCCTTTCCTCCTCCCTTTTCCCCTTTCCCTTTTTTCCCTTTAGTTAAATTGTTTAATTAATAATAATATTTCCTTAATAATTATTTTTTCCTTTAATTAAATTATCCTTATCTCAAACTGTGAGTTTTTCTTTCCTTTACTTCTTCCCCTCCTCATCTGAGGAGGGGGAGTGAGAGAGCGGTTGTGGTGTTCAGCTGCCTAGCACGGTAAAACCACCACACTGCGGAGACACACAGTATAACCAAGTGTTCAAATTTCACCCAAAGGCATCCCAATGGGGGGGAAGAGAGGCTCAGCCCGTTGACTGATCCCAGGAGTCAGGAGGTCCTCGGGATGGTGTATTCCCTCGGGATGGTATCTCCCCTGATGGTGGTATCTTCCCTGACATTCCCTCTCTCTTAGGCCAATTTATACTATTTTCTATCTTTTAGGTGGAGCTTGAGTGACTCTAGTCAAGCATATATTAGTTATGATTGGTGAAAAGTTTTCCTGTCTCCGTTTAAAGGAATAGGCTCTGAGAAATTCAGAGTGCATGCTCAGTGAGGGGTGGTCGCACCTTGGAGGCGGGTAGCTTTTGGGATGGAGGTGTGTTTTGGTATTATAATGATATTATAATTAGAAAAAGTACACTAGAGTACAGCATTTGTCAAAACATGACAGGTAGTTGGCTCAGGGTAGCAAAAAGTGCGGCTTATCGGTCTCGGTGTGCACAAGAACAATTGAGTCCCCACCTGGTCACAGAGCCTAGTCGTGGTGTCTCCACTCCACTCTACGCTCTGTACTGTTCCTTAGAGCCAGCACACCAGGTTCCCCCAGCGTGATAGCATCTAAGGTTGGAAGCCTAGGGAACGCTCAGGTAATGCAGCTACGCCCTACCCTGAAAGCCTCTTCAATGCTATACATTTTCTTTAAAATGTGAATGTTAGTTTTATTTTCCTAGTTACTTTAGGCAATTGCACCACATAATCCACTCCGTGACTATAGTCACTCAAGCTTCACAACATTTGCAATATGTCAGGGATATCACATACATTCTTGGGACGAAGTTTATTGAGTGTATCTACATTTTGTAGGGATGCTAAACGTTGCATCATAATCCAGAATTTAGCATACAAACTAAAAGCATAATACAATGAGTATTAACAAAACAACAACAGGTTGAAGCATCTTGTTGAAGACTCCTGTGGCAGCTGGTGACCATCCAAAGTGTCACACCAATGGTATTTTTCATCTCTCTTTACTCTTTCCATCACTTGATGTATTTCTTGTGCATCATGATGGATAGTAGTCAGTCTTTTGTCCATTTTCTTGAACTTGTTTCATCAGCCGTTTCAAGTCCTCATGTATCAGCAATTTCTTCACCAAGGTGAGGTTCATTCCAATAGGAATAGGCAGCAGATCATGAAGCAGAATATAATTGGATGCAATCAGTTGATAAGAGGTGACAGGAGCTAAGTAACTAAAATCACATCATAGAATTTTGGTAAAATTACAAACACAAACATTAGAGTGATTACTGGTATCTACAACTATTATCAATGACTATAGAATCACAATGAGTTCTCATGCAAACACAGTGTTTCCCAATATATACAAGTACAGTTTCAAGGGTTTCATTAGGATGTATCTCAAAGTGGCAAATATTTTGTTCAGTGTCAAGACAAATGTCTTGGGCTTCGAGTGTGTTACTCTCACAGATGAAGCCTTTTTGTTCACGCACAATACATGCATTCACATCAATTGTTTGCCACTTTCCTCCCTTTTGATGGGCCCATACTTTATGCTCCTTAGGATAAAGTATAGTTCCATTATGATTGAGTCCTAATGCAATGATTGGATATACATTGTATATGGTGGCGTTACTTATGGTAAGTATAAAGGCAACATTTTATCATTTTCTGCATAATAGGTAAAGTTGACTAATTGCCACCATGCTTGAAACTCCTTTTCAAATTCTGAAGCATTATCCCAAATCAATTTTCGAATTTCAGTGGGCAAAGTCCCTCCTTCTCCCTCTCTAATAATAGCTGCTGCTACAGATTGTATCCATAACTGCGCTTGGATGCAGCTCAAGGCAAGGGAGGTATTGCCTTGAGTTTTTCCAAGGGCATTTACAATTAATTGATGATCATTTTCTTCAATTTGTTCCCTATGGGGTAAAACATCTGATAGAAGCCATTGATTTGCTCCTAAGGCCAATAAGGATGATGTATGGGTCGATCCAATTCCCTTAGGTCATCTGTAGTAGCAGTTATTCTACTCATTAGGACCTCAGCATCAATGCTATTTAATACACCTAATCCTGTTCCCAATAACCCAGTCGCATCCTGTGGCATGCGCTGAGATTGTTTCAGAGAACGTCCTTGTAACCATGCTAACCAGCCGGTGTAAGCAGTTCTCAAAAAGGTTCTACATTTTGAGTTGATTTCTGAGATATTAATGTGCAGCGCTAACTCTACCCTTTTTAGGGACCAGCTGGGGTTAAAGAGAATTTGTTGTTGTCCCACATTTTTAATTATGTAAGGACCTGTGTTGGAGATGGAAGGAGTTAGACCAATGGGAGGCCGAGTTGGTTCATTTTCACATGTCTGCGGGGGCAGAGGCTTCTTATCCTTTGCAGTCGATAAAGATGTTTCTGTATTAATCATAAATTCAAATAGCAATTCTGTGCCTCTGTAACCCCAAAGACAGTGCACAATTACAGGTTTGGTGAAAGTAAAATTGTACCAGCAATCAAAATTTGGTTCAGTTATATTGGTACAATCAGTACCATAATTTTGTGGTCCGGTAGAATCAGTATAAACTGTCTTAATTTCAGTCGGCCTATTGTAAGCAGATCCATTAGTTTTTTGGCAACCAATTTATATTGTCTGGCCAGACGTGGCTTGAAGTTCAGCCATTCTTAGAGAATCTCTCCAACTCCATTCATCTTTTGAAAATATTTTACTCCCATGTAAAACTAGAGAGATTTAGATCCTTTTTGTTCTGAGGTGTTCCAATGATTGTGCTATACCGTGACAATGCATGGTTCCAAGGGTCATCATAAGGTGCTATGGTGACAATGGGTATATTTCTAATTCCATATTGCAATATATCAAATGTAGTGGATGGAGTTAGGTCGGGTAGTATAGTCGGATCGGGTTCAATCACATCTATTTTGAATCTGAATAGTAGCCCTGTACGCTGTGATTGCGACAGGCCTGAACCTCTACAGTGCTGTTGCCATATACAAGTTACAATAGTGGGTTCCACCAGGGTAAAATCATACCAACAATCCCACTCATCTGTAGTACAGGACTTTGTTGTCATTTGGTTTCCAGATATTGTCATTAATATGGCTTTCTGATGAGTTGAACCATTGACCATTCTACACCCTACCCAGATTTCTTCTCCTATCCTTCCTTTTAGGAGTGGAAGCCATCTGTTAGCCCAGCCCCACTCATGTCTTGAAAACACCTCGGCTCCATGCATAACCACGGTAGCTAAGGTTAATTTTTCCTTTAAGGCCTGTGTTCCCAAAATTTCCAGTGTTTTTAACATAGGCTTGGGAACACAGCCATCCTGGGTCTCCTTGGCTATAAACCAGAAGGGATTGCATCAAGGTCAGGGTAAAGCATAGTATTATTAATCCAAACTGTTGATTCGTCATCTTCCAGCTGTCCATATGCAGTTTGCTCAGGGTTCCTGTAAACACAAAAGAAAGGAAAATATGCTCGTTTGTATTCAACTGGCAAGGTTAGAAAGAGGGTGAAATCCACCAGGTGCTGATCTGGTGTACTTTTCTTGAACAATCTTTAGCTTCTCAAGCATAGGGATTTTTGGGAGTAGTTAGTACCATTGTTACTGTTCCAATCTGAGGCATTTTTACCAGCACAGGTTGCCCAGCAGAAAATCCTGTAGGATGCTTTTCTATTTTAGTGTGAACCTTTGGAGTGATTGTATTAGTAGATGTGCAGAAGGCTTTCATTTTTGGGCAGCCATCTCCACTCCATCTTTTATTTAATTGATAGATGGCATCATGTAACCGCAAATGCCATCCAGATTCATGAGTATTTGCAAAACGCTTGACCAATCCATTAGTGCGTTCCACGATACCATTAGCCTGAGGACAGTAGGGGGTGTGAAATACCCATCAAATCCCTTCCTCTTTGGCCCAGTTTTGTACCACTGCAGCTGTAAAGTGTAAGCTATTATCACTTTGAATTTCTTCAGGTAGGGGAAGTGTGCTGAACCATCCTTTAAGTCCTTTCACTGTGTTTTCCCCAGTAGCTGATGCAAAAGCAGCAGCCATAGTGAGACCAGATATTACCTCTGCTCCTACTAGAACATACTTTGTTCCACTCGATGATCGCAATGCGCCGATGTAATCAATCTGCCAGGAGTGCCACAATGTTTTCCTGTCCCGAATGTGCAAGGGGGATGCCTTACTCGGATGGTCTTTGTTAAGCCGTAAACGACATTAGGAACAGGCAGTCACCACCTGTTCACACAGTTTAACTGATATAGGCCATCCTCGGGCTATACCTTCCCGGTATAAATCAGCCTGTCCGGTGTGGCCATGCTTAACATGTAACCATTCGAGTAAACATTCCCATTCTTGGTTATCATTAGTGACATCAATTTGTCACAGCCATGTGAGGCTGTCTACCTGCTGATTGAATTGAGAAGCTACGGTGTTTGATGATCATGTCCTTTTACCCATCCTAGATGTAGCGTTCTCTGTTTTCCTATTTCTAACAGTTGTTTCCAACTTTCAGGTTGCCAGACTGGAACTCTATTCACCTGCCAATCACTAACTGCCCAGTGGCCTATCCACTCAGTGGCTCCTTTGAAAACAGCATATGAGTCAGTATAGATATGGGTAGCACCATGTTGTGCAGCTAATAAAACTGCTCTATGTTCCCCTACCTGTGCACTGCCTTCACTGGTTTCAATCAGTTTTTCTCCTGTTGCTACTTCCAATGCCACAGCTTTGTATTTCCACTTATTGTTTTCCCTATGGGACAAGGCACCTGTAAACCACACTCCTGTAAGATCTCTGTCTTCCTTTAGAGGAGGTGCTTCCTGAATTGGGGATGGTTTGGTCAGTGGAGGCTGGAACAAGAGGGTACTATCTATGTCCTTTTGTAGTTTGGATATTTTAGTATTACCCTTGGTGATGGGCATAATTTCATTAATACCTTCTAGATAGGCATACCATTTACGAACCGTGGGTTTCTGAGCAATGCCAGCAGGTGGTATTGTTCCTTTATGGACTACGTCCAGGATGCGGAAAGGTCCCTGGACAATCACGTTCTGCTTTCTCCTTAATTGTTCTGTCTGTTTCACTGCACGCACCAGAGACAATAAACCCTTCTCAAGATCTGAATATCTCCTTTCAGTGTCACTGAAAGAGTGGGAGGTGAACTCTAGTGGTCTTTCTGGTCCCTCTGGCCCACTTTGCCATAGGTTACAATGAGAGCCATGTTCACTGAACCCCCATTCCACATGGATAGGGTCAGTAGGGTATATGGGACCAAGCTGTTGGAACAACCTCAATTCCTTTATTAATAATTCTAACGCACTGGTATGCTGTTCAGTTCACTCCCATGATTTTCCTTTCCTAAGCAAGTTATACAAAGTTATTTCCTTAAAGAGCTGCAGATCCTTTTGTGAGCTATGTAAAGGACATTAAATGTATATGTTGCTCTCACATGAACCTTTGCCAGGTTTTAACTGGAGAGAGTACACTGAACGGATAAGCTTTCTGAAGCTGCTCATGGAAGCAGTCCCATTGGCTTTGCAGAAATAAGCACTATTTTACAAGGTAAAAATCACACAACTGGGGTCAATCAGTAGTGTAGACCATCAGTATCATAAATTAGTTTTTTCCAAGTACAACCACCTTTAATTAGTCATGCAGCCCTACAAAGGAAAGCCAATCGTTGTCATCTCTTTAATCAATCCCAAGCAAGTGAATAGAACATGAAGAAAGTTTAATGGGTTTTAATCAAAACCCACAATCATCTTAATCTAATATTATAAAAATACTATCAGTCCCCCACGATGCTGTCTGCCAATTGTGCCCTGCATGGAAATATAAACAAATTATTTGTAAAGGGTATTAACACATTTATCATAGAATAAGAAGGTCTAACACAGATTTATGGGTAGTCAAAACATTATTCATTACAATACAATCCATTAGCTGTGCATAATGGATTACTTGTGTAGTAATTACTCTCTAATGGAGGTCAGCTAAGGTCACCGGTACAAACTTGCCCTTCTTGATTTTTGTTAGTTTAGGTTATTGGGATTTTGTTTTTCTCATTTTCAGTTTTGGAATCGATTTCCTTTTTGGTGCCTTTTTACATGCCATGCCATATTTAAGTTGTTTACAAGCTGTGAAGAACCTTCAACTGTATCAACTGTCTAAAGAATATTTATTTCCACTGTTGCTATGTGCTAGTCTGCAAGAATATGATATACATTTTTCTGGGTAAAATCTAAAGTGCAAATAATTAGTATAAAAAATGCACCATACTCAGAGACACTGTTTTTATTTGTTTCCCTTTGGGACACTGGTAGACTGTAACTCAGATTGCAAATCCTCTTTAGAATGCATAATGAATTTACCTTCCTGTAGAAGCTACTGTAGTGTGAGCAGGGTAAAAGTGTTTGAAGACATTGGTCAGAACTTCAATTCTGGTCTTATAGTAGCTGAGCCAGCACAGTGAGTGGGGGTATTAATTTGCTACTGAAGTGTGGGTTCACAATGAATTACTGCACTCCACAAACAAATAATTAGAGATGAAACTGGGAGATGGGGCTATTGTTTGTTACACTTGTCTGCTATCTCTGAAATTGAATCCTGAGTTGTTCCAGGGAGAGGTCATATCTTCCAATTCACTTTCACAGAATCTAGCACTCCAGGGCCTGATCCTTCCTGAGTTTGTCTTTGGTGATCACAGAATTTATGATAAGCTGTAATACAGTTAGTTCACTCAGGCATCATATTGCAACAAATGTGGGTTACATTCAAGAAGGCAATTCTGGAGGGAGCAAAAGTAATTAGCCAATATCTTGTGTTTGTTGTTGTTGCTGTTGTTGTTTTTAATTTAATTTTGTGTTTAGGTCAATTTTCATGCCCACATTTACAAAATAACCTTACATTTTATGGTCACACATATCTGAAACATCACCCAAAGCTGCTTAAATCACACCAGACTGCTCTTTTCTTTTGTGGGTTTGTTTGTTTGTCTATAAAGTGTATGTTTTTTCATCTCTGGATTGCCTTTTGTCTAACACTATGCTATGAATATGTTCACATAGCTTCTGAAACAAATGAAATTTCAAGTGCCTTCTTTTCCAGGCAGTTCACAGTAATAGTGTTGGTGGTTTAATGAATGATTGAGCAGTTAGAACATATTTGTGAGTACATTGAATCTATGTCTATAAATTAGGAATCACACTTTTAAAATTATTCATTGCAAAAGATACAAAAGATTACCTGGCATGTAGAGGAAAATGAAGCAAATATTTTTGTTATTAATTATTCTTTGACCTACAATGCCATTACAGATAAAAAGTCAAGAGGTTTGCAGAAAATATGTTGAAATATGTCTTTGCTAAATGTAGAATGAGTTTCAGAAAGTATTTCATTCATTTCAGGCATTACAGACCTCAGAACTACTGGCCTTACTGCCTCAGCTTTGGAAGTCTGAAATTCCCCATGGCTGTTGTTCACAGTGACCTTTGCATTGGCTCATTGTCCATATTTGACATGGGTCAGGCAGACAAAAGGTGCTTTCCTCTTGTCAGTCAAACTGAGTTCTTTCTAATTTGTCCTTTAAGGCCATGCCATGTCATGCCTTTTGTGAATCTTTTGGACGTGACAAATCATATGAGAATGCATTACTCGAGGAAGGCAAAAATGCAGCATTCTGTTGAAAGAGCTCTGAAAATCACTTCAGATATTTACTGCTGATGTACAAAACAAAGCAAAATAAATCATAATTCATTAGAGGTTCACATGGTTCAGTTATTCTAGCCCTAAGACAAAGCTGTATTGTTTGATTTGCCCTATGAATGTATCTTAAGATAGTGTTACCATGAAACAGCTATGGATGAGAAGCTACTTTCCTGATCCCCTGAGAGGGAAGCTATAGAACCAGGTACAGGCAGATGATTTTAGCTGGTAAAGTACAACCAAATGCCTCTTCAAAGAGGATGAACTTCAAATATTTCCCACAGCTACATGTTTTTTCCAGACCAGAGCTGATGTGTGTCTTGCTCCCATCAAAGAAGCAGAGTTAGCATATGACTTTTCATTAGCTATCTGAATGCACCTTGTCTGCTGTTACGTAACACTCTCCTGCGAAAACAAACCAAGCATGCCTAAAGGGTGTTTTGCTGAGAATTAATGCTTTTTGGTGTTAAATACATGGGCCAGAGGTAACACGTTGTTCAGCGTGGGATGGTAGGATCAGGCTTTTCCATTTTGCTCAATAGTCACGTGTTGCTAACTATTGGGTTCAGTTTCAGAGTCAATGAGCTCTAATGAAAATGATAATATTAGTCCTGAAAAGGGGAAAAAAAAAGCAGAAACTTTAGTAAGTAAAAAAGGTAGAAAAGGGAATAGATTAATATGTTCATGGTAACAGAGCTACTCAAGGGAAGAAAATGTCATCTATAAAATAAACCAGATTTTATTATACTGAAAATGTCTTCCAGTTACCGTGTTTATATATGATGTCAGCTGACATCCTGGCTGTAACAGTTTTTGAAAGGAGCTAAGAATCAGCCAATGTGGCTGAGATCAGCAGTTAGTAACTTCTCCTAGGATTAAGACTGAGATGCAAAGTAGAATATGTCTTAGCTCTCTAAGTGGTTTTGAAAAAAACATCAGGCTACAATGATGGCCAGCTCTTTGTACATTTGCAAAGTGCAGTTTCACTGCCTTGTCCTTCATTACTTAAACTGCTTTACACTTCTGTCATACCAAGAAAGCAATTTAAAAATGCTTAATGTAGTATTCATCCCCATATTCTTATGAAGTTTAAAAACAAGTTGCAAAACAAATTTATTTCTTGCAGGTACTTTCTGTAAACAGTAAGATTACAGAAGTCAGAGGTAAACATGTTCAGACAGCAAGTAAACCAATCAAAAAGTAGAAATTCAATGTAGGTGGTTCATATGACCTTCCAAAACTCTAGGTTTTGCTTAATAAATATATCTGTTCTGCCTTAACCAGGAGTTTCACATAGTTAAGTGATGGAGAGTCTGATAACTCCTACTTGGCCAAAACAACCATTGATTTCAAGGACTTTGAAAAATGAAGGATCAGACCCTATATTGGGTCCATTAAGTTCTGCTCAGCTGACAAGAATATTGCATTTTGCCTGATGTCTCACTATAATTCTTGTTCTAGTTGCATTTACTGATAGAATAAGGACAGCTAGAGGACTCTTACCTGACCAGCTCATTCAGCAATATTAAGTGAACTTTTTTTTATGTTCAGACAGTTTAGCAATGATGTCTTTTATATGACTAATTTATGTCAAACATGTGAAGAGACTTTTTTCAGACGTGCTGCATCCAGTATGGCATCAGCTAGCTGCCATTCAATACACAGGTGCATACCTAAGTGGACAAAGTATTGAACATATATATCAGGCCAGAGGCATTCCAACAAAAGAAACCCAGTAGAAGCAAAAACTTGGCAGCACCCCAATATACAAAGTGGATTTTCTTGAGAATTTATTGCAATTTTCTGTCTTTCAGCATCCCTTATTGTAACTTTATTTTATGGTACAATAACATTTGACTCATATATTTTTCTCCCATTCAGACAGGGAGGCAATGAAACTTGGTGAAAATTTGTAATGAGTCATGAAAAGAATGTGTGGCCATTTGTAAGATAACTGACACATGGCATTTTTAATGATGTGATTGTCATGAAATCCAAGGTTGTATCTCAATAAGGTGTTATGACTCAGATGTGAATTATTTTACTTGAACTGTGGCTGTTTTTTTGGTTAGTAGCTGCAAGAAAAACAAACTGACTTAAATGTACCGTTTGTAAAAATTGTCATACAACTGTGGTGGTTTTACCGTGCTAGGCAGCTGAACTCCACCACAACCACTCTCTCACTCCCCCTCCTCAGAAGAGGAGGGGAAGAAGAAAAGGAAAGAAACAACTCACGGGTTGAGATAAGGATAATTTAATTAAAAGAAAAAATAATTAGGAAAGATTATTATTAATTAAATAATTTAACTAAAGGAAAAAAGGGAAAGGGGAAAAGGGAAAAAAAAACAACAACAAGCAAAGGCTGTGTGGAAGTGCAGAGGAAAGAAATTACTCTCTGCTTCCCACAAACTAGTAATGCTTGACCACGTCCTTGAAGCAGGGCCTCAATGCAAGCAGCCGTTGTTTGGGAGGACTTTTTGCCCACCCCCAGCACTGGGGGGGGGGTTAGAGGGAGTCCTGATGCTGTGCCAGTATTGCTCAGCTGTGGACACAACACTGGTGTGATACCAGTGCTGTTCTAGCTCCAAGTGCAGAGTACAGTACTGTATGGGCTGCTGCAGGGAAAGTTAACTCCATCCCAGCCAGACCCAGTACAACAGCAAGATTCAGAGCTCCAGCATGGTGGTTTTTCAAAGGGTTTTGGGTTTATGAAAGTATCTAAAACTGCATATGTAAGCTTTCACCTATTTTAAAAAATACATTATTATGTTAGTTGTGTAGTTTAAGCTGAGAGGGCACTCACCTGTCCCTCATCCACGAGGAACAGATAATTTCTTCAACACCCAGGGAACAAACAGACACAGGGGAAGAAGAGGAAAGAGTTTATTCCTTTTTAGCTATACTGATGCTTCATAAAACACTGGAGAACTTTATTTTCAGTGCAGTCCTAGGTACCAAAACATGTAAAAATTTATGCCATTGAAAACAGCCTGAGGAATACTAGGTCAGTTTGTAGTGCAATGCCTCTGAGACTTCCCTAATGTTTGAAGTATTACAGCATTCTCCAAAATGGTCTGCTCTTCTAATTAGTTCTTTATTGAACACAACTTGGATGACTTCAAATTATGTCTTTGCTACTTTTCTCTTTAAGACACTGCATTCAATGAACATAACATTAAAATAGCTACCTCTCTTCAAAACTGAAGAATAGTCTTCAGTATGGCTACAGCTGCTACAATATTGAACAGAACACGAGCATAGATTACATGTTACGCACTGTCACTATCTGTAGGAGTCCTCAAGGCTGGAAAGGTTTCAGATGCAAAAGAATTAAAATGAGACAGACATTAGCATGTGTTTGTGAGCCATGATAGGTATTGATCCTAATGACTTACCTTAGACACTAAATTAGAAATCTGATATTGTGAGGCTCGTGATTTGCAGCTCAGACAGTCTATCAGGGAAAAAAGAAAAAAAAAAGAAATCCTTGGGATGTGGGGAGAGAATCAACTCTGTTTTGAAGCACCTTCCATATCATATTAAGCAATTTCATTAATTTGCTGTAAAAGCAAGAGTTTCTATAATAAAAGGTTAGTTTATTTGCTTTCTTTTAGCAATTGGCATCAAGGTTACACATCATTTTCTTACATTCTGGAACTTTTTGACAATAGGAAAAAGAAAAAGTGCTGCTTGAATATTTTAAACCAGTTCTTCATTTGGTATTAAAGACTTTGCATTCTTTCTATCTATATTCTTACCAAGTTCTACATGACTGATACTTAGACAAATAGGTATTTAAAACCAGTATACGTAGACTATAGAACATTTGGCCAATAAACTCACAAGAGACAAAATACAGCAAAGCTTGAAAACTAGTCAGAGTATTTTACCAGTCTTGTAGCTTCAGTTCTAGGACTGTCAGTCTGGATGCTTTATGCAACAAGCTTTTAAAGAAATTTAACTAACTAAGAAATTTAGTATAATACCATAAACCCAAAGTTTGATTAGAAATATTGTTAGAAATATTGATTAGAAATAGCTCCTATCTTTTCTCCTTCCTGTAGAATGTATCTGGAGAAAAGAAAAAAGGAAGAAAACTGGGAAAAACATTGATGAGTTTTGGCAAAAAATAAAAAACAAAATATTTTCACTTTTAAGGCATACGTAATACTTGTTTGATGGTAAAGGATACTTCTTGCTTCCAGACTTGTTGGAGGAGACTAATCAGGCTGCATCTCCCATCATGACAATCAGTGAATAAGAGCAAGAATTTATTTTATGTCTTTATAGCATAAAGCAAGTAGAGCTCACTTTTTTTCTAGCAAAAAGACTCATATAAGGAGTAGGCTGGAAATAAGTTTCAGACTAGTCTGTAACCCCCCTGTTCAGTGTAGAGAACTTGAGTTTTTAAGTGCATATGTAGGAAGGGTGAAGCAATTTAATATTGTTGTAGATGAGCAGCAAATTACAACCCCTGAAAGCGAAGAAGAAATAAGGAAGATGTTATGATTTAGATGTGTTATGCTACTTCCTAGGGCTATTCCTGGCTAAATGCTACTCATATATCATATCTTGCTTTTGGCTGTATATGAAGTCAAAACTAGATCCTGAAAGTGAAATTAATGTGGAGAAATCCTAGCCCCACTGAAGTCAGTAAAGAGTCCCACTGGCTTAAACTGAACCTATATTTCACACCTGGCATTTGCAGTGTGATTGGAAGTATCTGTTCCAGATATTTCATGGGCTTAAAATAGCACAGACAGCCTGGCAAAACAAGTGTGTACCTTATTCATAAAAAATGGTAAGATTGTAGTTATGTGACGTTCATAAGGATTTTTTTTTTTAAAAATCCTGTGTAGCTTTCTCACATTAAAAAAATAAAAAATATTTAGAATAGTGTTAGAGAGAGGTTAGCCTCAGAAAGTAATTTAATGTGAATATCATTATTAAAATCACATTGCTTCGAATTAATTTTTTCAGATTAATAAATCTGCTGAGATATAAAATTATCTGATTTGTAACTATGTATTAGTAGATCTGAAATGTCAGTTGTCTCCCTGCTCAGTGCTTAGATTATTATATAATTTTATGCAGCTTCTAGAGTAGGTTCAAAAGGAAGAGAAATAAGAAGTGGTTTGGGTTTTAGCTCTTACGTCACTGCAGACTATCAAAGAATCTTTAATTCTTCTTTTGGATGTTTTACTGTAATAATGAGTCTTATATATGTGTGTATATATACATAAAATAAAATTTGGATTAGGACCAAAAAAAATCAAAACCTTCCACTCCTTCATTCTCACATGCAAGAGAAGGCAAGGCTTCTCCCCAAATAAAGGTGCGGCTTACTAGAGAAAGAGCAGCATTTAAAACTGCAAAATAAAATATTAAAAAAATGGTTCTTGGTATCACAGGACTAGTTCATTAGTAGCACATCTTGAAAATGCATGGGCAAACTGATTATGACTGTGATTTCACCTAGTTTTACAAAGCAGCAAAACTTGTGTCATTTGGATAAAGCATTTATACTTCTCAATAGACACCTAAAATCACTCCTAGCAAAATCGGAAGCAATATTAAATGGGTACTAATATTGCAATTGGACAACAGGCTCCTGTTAATCTTCCCTAAAAAGCAGATGAAACATAGTTCCTCACATAAAGCTAATTCTGTGGTTTCCTAGTTCCTATGGGCTATGCTAGCAGATGGTATCAGCAGCATCCCTTCAGCTTTGGCTGGGAATCAGCTTTTCATTTCAATTTGTCTCTTTTTAATTTCAACCATGGGCACTATATACAGTAACTGCTCGAGTTAGTCAAATAATTGTTGCAAAATACCATTTGTGGTGAAATTTAATGTCTACCTACTGAACAACAACTTGCAGATAGCATTTTTTTTTGGTCTACAGACAGATACAGAGACAATTCAAATGAACTTCCTTTATAAGTTACCCAAGGCAGATCCATGCAGTGTCACAGAGCATTCCTCCTTCCTAACAATTTGGATCTCTTTTTCAGTGATACCTTTCAAGTGCCTTTCCTTATTAGTCATGGGCCCAACTGGTAATGCAACAATCCTTAGGTCCTTGTATGAGCTTAGGACAGAGGACGCGAAGTTTGCTGCTGGTGTTGCATCTCCTCATCAATAGAGATGATTCTGGAGGAGGTATACGTCTCCCTCCAGCAGCCTAACAAATTCTGGACCATGTTTTCCTCACCACTTGAGATCACCCTGCCTCTCCTCAAGAGTCAAGACCATTCCTTTGACAATAGTGTTGGTGAATCTGCGGGGCACATTCCCTTTCATAGGTTGCTTCCTGCTGAAGGAGAGCAAGCAGAGGAGTCAAAATGAATGGAGTGAACTTTTCCTGAGCAGGTTGCTTTCTTCATACAAAATAAGAGTTCTGGTCAATGGCCACTCGCTGTGCTTTTTACGGACAAAGGTGGGGAGGATGAGATGAGAAAGGATGACAGAGGAGATTATCTTTCTTGACTGTTAGCTGGAGAACCCAGTTCTGTGCATCCCCATGAGTTATAGGGACACAGTACTGTAGGAAGACTGTGCACCACGACAGGCAGTATTAACATGAAGTATGGTTCACAAAACTTTAGAAGATCTAGCTAAGAAAGTATTTCTCATTTCTATGAAAGGATTCCACACAAAGGTGGGCAGGTTTCATATTGCAAGGAAAATATGATATAATGTATGTAATTAGATACAAAAGTGAAGATATGAGAAACAAATATTTTAGTATTGGGCAGTTTTTACATAAGAAAGTTCTTGGTAAAATTCTTGGTATAATATACATAAAATAAAATATTTTGATGGCTAGAGACTGTGGGAATGGGGACTGTAAACATAGTGGGATACATGAATATGAGCCATAACTTACGGATAACAATTTTTATGTTTTAATTTATTTTATTGATCTCATGTTTAGATCCTTAACCTTTTTCTGTGCTAACTGCATCCTGTCTCATTTTTATTTTTACTGATGGGATTACTGTCTGTTGTAGGTATTTTTAAAATTATTTTTATTTACAGATGACTGTTGTTAGCTAGTGAAAAGGTCTGATATGTAAATATCTGAACCATATTTTGCTGTAGAGGAAAAAGGTTCATTTTAAATTATAAAGAAAAATCTAAATTGTTGGCTTCTACTATTTTTCATCAGGACAGTGATGGTGTATTAGTAAAATTTTGCTTCTAGGCTTGTGATAAACATAATGCCATGCAAACCTTTTATCCTGAAATTTTGAAAAGTATGTATTATCTCAGTGGTTTTAAATTGTGTGTTGGGTCTGTCTGGGATGGAGTCACCTTTCCCTGCAGCAGCCCACACAGTGCTGTGCTCTGCACTCGTAGCTAGAACAGCACTGGTATCACTCCAGCGTTGTGTCCATTGCTGCATAGTGCTGGCACAGCATCAGGACTCCCTCCAAGCCCCCAAGAGCCAGAAGGCTGGGGCTGGGCAAGTGATGGGGAGGGGACATCACCAGGGCAGCTGACCTAAACTGACCAAAGGGACATTCCATAACACCTGATGTCACACTCAGCAATAAAAAGGGGGGCTCTCGTGGGGGAGGGAGGTCCTCCTGAACAACCGGTACGCGTTTTGAGGCCCTGCTTCCCAGGACGTGGCCGAACATCGCTCGTTGATGGGAAGTAGAGAATAACTTTTTTTTCCTTTCTCTCTGTGGTTCCACATGGCCTTCTTGTTTCTTTTCTTTCTTTTTCTCCCCATTCTCTTTCCCTTTAATTAAATCATTCTATCTCAACGCTTTAGCTCTTTTCATCGTATTTTCTCCCCACTCCTCTTTGAGGAGGGGGAGTGAGAGAGCAGTTGTGGTGGAGCTCGACCGCCCACTCGAGTAAAACCACCACAGTCCTTTTTGGCACCCAACGTGGGGCTCGAGGGTTGAGATAATAGTAGAATTGATTAAAGTATTTACAACTAACATACTTGCTAGTCACAATGTTCGGTTTGCTGTTAATATTTTTCTGTGTGGCTATGTTGTATGTAATTCGTTCTCTGTTCTCTTTCTTCCTCTATATCCGATCGGAGAATGTGTTGAAATCTGTGTTTGGTTTCTTTATCATGCTGTGCTGTAACATACTGGCCTCCAGTTTTGTCTGGTACTCAGGCCCTGCATTGTTATCATTCTGGTCTCCTGGAGATTATCTTTTTGGAAATATTAAGAATTACACCGCCTTCTTTTTCTCCCCCAGCAGTCAATTTGTGAATATCAGGGGTGGTGCCTTCTTCTTCTCTACCTGTGGGCTAATTGCAGCAGACTTTGAGTATTTTGGATACCCTTGGTCGGATGTCATCCTCCTATTACTAGTTCTAGTGTTTTTCTTACTCCCCAAGGTCAAACAATTTATTAAGAATATCATCCAAGGACCTGCCCAGAGACAAAATAGTTGTGGGTGGCAAGGTGTGTGTGGGGATATGGGCAGGTACCTGTCATGGTTTTCTCCTCCAATGGTTCTTAACATCACCCCTGAACAAGTGCGAAATCCAAAAAAACTGGTAGAATGTTTGAAAGACATATGCCCTGACCCTGGCAATACCAGAGAACTCCACCAGCTTGCTGCACTCTGCTGGGGTCTGGCTTACACCTATCAAATGTCAATTAGCACTGCCCAGCACCCTCAAGGGGATAGGGAAGTTTCAGAATTTGATGACAAGATAACACACACTGTGACCACCCCAGAGGACCAACCATCTGTGGTATCAGTCGCCCCTATAGTCAAGACAAAACAATGGAAAGGGAAGTCAGCTCGTTTAGTAAGGGAAGAAGCTCCTCCTAAGGAGGAGGGAGAGGAGGAAAAGGCAGGGACCTCTAAAACAGCATCATCACAACAACATCAGGGAGAAGAGACTGAAATCATAAAGGAATCAGAAACCACTCGATCTCTATCCTTGAGTGAGTTGCGAGAAATATGAAAGGATTTCAGTCGTCATCCAGGTGAGCACATCCTCACCTGGCTGCTTTGATGCTGGGACGCTGGGGCCAATAGCCAACAATTAGAAGGCAGTGAAGCCAAGCAGCTGGGATCCCTCTCTAGAGAAAGGGTCATTGACAGAGTAATTGGGAGAGATGCACAGGTCCTCAGCCTCTGCAGGCGACTCCTGGCAGCTGTGAAAGAAAGGTATCCCCACAAGGAAGATATTGTATATCAAGTAGGCAAGTGGACCACCATGGAGAAAGGTCTCCAGCACCTGAGGGAATTAGGTGTGCTGGAGATAATTTATAGTGATTTGTACCATGAACAGACACCTAAAGACCCTGATGAAGTCCAGTGCACAACATCCATGTGGTGAAAGTTTGTATGGGCTGCACCCTCATCACATGCCAGCACACTGGCAGCAATGAATTGTGATGAGGGGATGGGGCCAACAGTGGGTACTGTGTCCAACCAGCTACATAAATATGAAGAAAATCTCACTGCCCCAGTATGGGCCTGCATTTCAGCCGTGGAATGTCCCAACGGTTAGAAGAACAAATAACTTCCTCCTCATCTAGATGGAAGAATCTTTCAGCCATTAAGTGCCAGCATTCTCTGGCTCAAGCAAGGGAGAATCCCGGACGCACACCATGGGGCACCTTGTGGTTTTATTTGCATGACTATGGGGAAGATATGAGTAAGTGGGACGGTGAACCGACCTCGGTCCTAGCTGCTCGGGTACGTGAACTGCAGAAAGATACAGCAGCAAGAAAAGAGGCCCCTAGGAGGACTGCTGCTCCAGTTTCTGTTGGGCAGTCCCCCAGAGGCAGTAGAAGGGCTAGCATTACTCCTGACCCTGACGAAGAGATCTCTGCTTCACATTTGGAAGAATTAATTGACAGATGCTCCAACCAGGACTAGTGGGGCCCTGCCTCTAGCCAGGTAGAGGAGAGGGACAACCGGAATTACTGGACTGTGTGCATTTGATGGCTTGGCACACCGGAACCACAGAAATATAAAGCTTTAGTGGACACAGGTGCACAGTGTACCCTAATGCCATCAGGCCACCAAGGGGTAGAACTCATCTCTATCTCTGGAGTGACAGGGGGATCCCAAGAGCTAACTGTATTGGAAGCTGAAGTGAGTCTAACTGGGAATGAGTGGCAAAAGCACCCCATCGTGACTGGCCCAGAGGCTCCGTGCATCCTCGGCATATACTACCTCAAGAAAGGGTACTTCAAGTATCCAAAAGGGTACTGGTGGGCTTTTGGCATAGCTGCTTTGAGCACAGAGAAGATTAGGCAGCTGTCTACCCTGCCTGGTCTCTCAGAAGACCCTTCTGTTGTAGGATTGCTGAGGATTGCAGAACAGCAAGTGCCAATTGTGACTACAACTGTGCACCGGCAGCAATATTGCACCAACCAAGATTCCCTGATCCCTATCCATGAGTTAGTTCATCATCTAGAGAGCCAAGGAGTGATCAGCAAGACTCACTCACCCTTTAATAGTCCTATATGGCCAGTGCAAAAGTCTAATGGTGAGTGGAGGCTAACAGTGGACTATCGGGGCCTGAATGAAGTCACGCCACCACTGAGTGCCGCAATGCCGGACATGCTAGAACTCCAGTATGAGCTAGAGTCAAAGGCAGCCAAGTGGTATGCTACAATCGATATCGCTAATGCATTTTTCTCCATCCCTCTGGCAGCAGCATGCAGGCCACAGTTTGCTTTCACTTGGAAGGGCAGTCAGTACACTTGGAATTGACTTCCTCATGGGTGGAAACACAGCCCTACCATTTGCCATGGACTGGTCCAGATGACACTGGAACAGGGGGACACTCCTGAACACCTGCAGTACATCGATGACATCATCGTATTGGGTAACACAGCAGATGAAGTTTTTGAGAAAGGGAAGAAAATAATTCGAATTCTCCTGAAAGCTGCTTTGCTATTAAACAGAATAAGGTCAAGGGACCCGCACAGGAAATCCAGTTCTTGGGGGTAAAATGGCAGGATGGACATCACCACATTCCAACAGATGTGATCAACAAAATAACGGTTATGTCTCCACCAACTAGCAAAAAAGAAACACAAGCTTTCCTAGGCCTTGTGGGATTCTGGAGAATGCATTTTTCAGGCTATAGTCAGCTTGTGAGTCCTCTATATCGAGTGACTCAAAAGAACTCTTTCGAGTGGGTCCCTGAGCAACAACAGGCCTTTGAACAACTCAAACAAGAAATAGCTCGTGCATTGGCCCTTGGGCCTGTCCGTACCGGACCAGCTGTGCAAAACATACTTTACACTGCAGCTGGGGAGCATGGCGTCACCTGGAGCCTCTGGCAGAAGACCCCAAGAGAAACTCGAGGTCGACCTCTGGGGTTCTGGATCTGGTGCTATCGAGGATCAGAAGCCAATTACACCCCAACTGAAAAGGAAATATTAACAGCATATGAGGGGATTTGAGCCGCTTCAGAAGTTGTTGGTACAGAAGCACCACTCCTCTTGGCCCCAGGGCTACCTGTGTTACACTGGATGTTCAAAGGGAAAATCCCCACTACACACCATGCAACCGATGCTACGTGTAGTAAGTGGGTAGCATTAATTACACAGCGGGCTCGAATGGGGAAACCCAACCGCCCAGGAATCCTGGAAGAGATCATGGACTGACTGGAAGGCAGGGATTTCCAAGTACCGACAGAAGAGGTAAGTCGTGCTGAAGAGGCACCTCCATACAATGAGTTGCCAGAAGACGGATCCTGCCGTGTGGTAGGGGGCCATCGGAAATGGAAAGCTGTTGTGTGGAGTCCCACACAAGAAGTTGTGGAGGCCATGGAAGGGGAAGGTGAGTCAAGTCAGTATGCAGAAGTGAAAGCTATACAACTGGCCCTAGAAATTGCCAAAAGAGAAAAATGGCCAGTACTGTATCTCTACACTGACTCATGGATGGCGGCAAATGCTCTGTGGGGGTGGCTGCGGCAATGGAAACAGAACAATTGGCAGTGCAGAGGTAAACCTCTCTGGGCTGCTACTCTGTAGCAAGATATTGCTGCTCGGGTAGAAAACCTGGCTGTAAAGGTACATCATGTAGATGCTCAAATGCCTAAGAATCATGCCACCAAAGAACATCAACAAAGAAGTGGATCGAGCTTCGAAAATTGAAGTAGCTCGGGTGGACCTGGACTGGGGACGTAAGGGTGAGCTGTTTGTAGCTCGATGGGCCCATGAAACATCAGGACATCTAGGGAGGGATGCCACATACAGATGGGCTCGTGATCGAGGGGTGGACCTGACCATTGAGGCCATTACAATGGTTACCCATGAGTGTGAGATCTGTGCTGCAATCAAATGAGCCATGAGGGTAAAGTCTCCCTGGAACAGGGGGAGATGGCTTGGATTTCGATATGGTGAGGCCTGGCAGATTGACTACATCAGACCACTCCCACAAATCCGCCAAGGCAAACATTACATACTTACCATGGTAGAAGCAACTACTGGGTGGCTGGAAACATATCCAGTAAACCATGCCATGGCGCGAAACACTGTCTTGGGCCTGGGAACACAAGCGCTGTGGCGACATAGTATACCAGAGAGAATTGAGTCCGACAATGGGAGTCACTTTTGAAACAATTTGGTCACCTCCTGGGCCAAGAGACATGGCATTGAGTGGGTGTATCACATCCCTTATCACCCACAAGCCTCTGGGAAGGCTGAGAGATACAATGGATTGTTAAAAACTATGTTACGAGCATTGGGTGCTGGGACGTGGAAACACTGGGACATGAATCTACCAGAGGCCACTTGGCTAGTTAACAACAGGGGGTCTGACAGCCATGCTGGTCCTGCTGAAACAAAACCCCTACACACTGTGGGAGAAGCTAAAGTCCCCATAGTGCATGTAGGGAAGTGGATGGGGAAGGCGCTGTGGGTTGCTCCTGCCATGGGAAAAGGCAAACCCACTCATGGGATTGTCATCGCCCAAGGACCAGGGTATACCTGGTGGGTAATGCCGAAGGATGGGGATATCAGGTGTGTTCCTCAAGGAGATTTAACCTGCAGAACCAACGACAGGTCAACTTCGCAAGGAACCAGGCAAGTGCAACAGTGACGTGAGCTAAGCTGGTGCTGGTGTCAAGAAAACCACCTTCACCTGCCCTGAATGACCACTTTGACAGATGAAGCTGAAACCATCAACAGTTTTTATGAACATTTTGGGGAAAGGCCTATGGAATGAAAAGAAGTACAGACGTAGAAATACTTTAATGGACAGAGAACAATGGTGATGAGAATATCTATATACTAAACTATGTGGGACTTGAGTGTGACACAAATGTTACGGAATAAGGGGTGGAGGTTGTGCTGGGGCTGTCTGGGATGGAGTCACCTTTCCCTGCAGCAGCCCACACAGTGCTGTGCTTTGCACTCGTAGCTAGAACAGCACTGGTATCACTCCAGTGTTGTGTCCATTGCTGCATAGTGCTGGCACAGCATCAGGATTCCCTCCAAGCTCCCAAGAGCCAGAAGGCTGGGGCTGGGCAAGTGATGGGGAGGGGACATCACCAGGGCAGCTGACCTAAACTGACCAAAGGGATATTCCATAACACTTGATGTCACACTCAGCAATAAAAAGGGGGGCTCTCGTGGGGGAGGGAGGTCCTCCTGAACAACTGGTACACGTTTTGAGGCCCTGCTTCCCAGGACATGGCCGAACATTTCTTAGAGTATCCCTTAGGACTTTTTAGGAAATACAAGATTTCTACACAGAATTAAATGAATAAATGAATAAATCCTACAACTATCTTTTATTAATTCTGAAGTTCTTGGAAATGTAATTCTGCCCTTGTCTTGATGACATTCATCAAATATTTACCAAATGTGTTCTTCCATATCATTTTAGTGTGTGACTGATGTAACGTTAAAATGCTGTCAACAGTGGTATATTTATAAGTTCGACTGCAAAGTCATTATATTGCCTATAAATGTCTCCATCATGTACTAAACCATTACTATGCAGGAGAGAAAAAAAAATAAAAATGGAGGGAAGGTCCCTCCAGTATTTTCTGGACAGGTGTTCTGGTTGCTGAATCATAACTTTGATTCTGCAAGTGCGAGATCGGGTTGGTGCTGGGGAATACCTATTTTTTGCTAGATGATTTATCAATTTACTGATTTAGTATGTGTTTTTCTCTTACAATGTGTCCTGTAATAAGGGAGAGAAATCAGAGGAGAGAAAGTTGATGCTATTAATTGGAAATTTTTTTTTTTCTTTATCATATCTACATATTTCCCAAATGGATTTTCTTTGCAGTAAATTACTTAATAGCAATGTAATCAGAATTTAATATTGTTTCAGTTTCATGAACTGCTTGCATTAATGGTGGTCTAAGCTCCAGGTTGATGTACTCCTGTTTTAGGAATTTAAATGCCAGTTTCAGGCTTTAAAAGTTTTTAAGATCTAATTTTCTAATTGTTAATAATGTCTGTGCTTGTAATGCCAAAAAAAAAAAAGGGGGGGGGCTTAAGAAACAGGATTTTTTAGTTTTGTTTTCCTACAGCTGCTAGTCAATACAAACATATAAAAACAGGTACTGCTAATTATCCTGTCATTGATCAAATAAAAATGACCTTTATCTTGTGTCAAACAGAATTCATGATAGTTCATTTACGCAGCTTTGTCTAAGGAGAAACACCAAAAGCAACAGCAAAAACTCCCTGTACCCCACAGAAAGACCTTGGAACCAGGTTCCTAGCCCAAGGGCCCCAATACTTTTCCTTCTGGAACTCAGATTCTTTCCTGTGAGTTAGAAATTACACTCCCTGAATTCAAAGTACGTAATTGCTGAGATAAACAATTCAGGAGCAAGCCTTACATTGAAAATTGATAGTTGCAGGTTGCTGGTGTACAAAGACAAATGATGACTGCTCCAGATGTGTTTGCAAACAGAAAAGTAGAAGGGCTACATGCATCAAACACTTAAATTGCATTGAATAATGTGATAGGTTGTAGTCAGTAATAAGTAGAAAACATTAGGAAAAAAGATTAGTGGTCTTGCAGAGAATGGGATGATATAAGAAAAAGAAGAGCTGTAAGGCTTGGGAGTGTGTGTGCAGAAGGAAATTGGAATTGTCTGCAGAAGAACAAAAAGAACAGCAGGAAAGATAAAACATGGGTGACGGAAGGATAGTAACAGCTATTAATTACAATGAGAAGTCATTTGGGCTGTACCTTCACTGCGTGAAAATGGTGATCATTGAAATAGTGTAGGCCCAAGCATCTGAGTCCAATAAATGGGGCTTATTCGCAGATGTGATGCCAGCAAGTGAAAGCTTGCAAGAAAAAAAGAATGCAAGTGCACCTTTGGGCTTGAAATTCACTCTTGGAACCAGATCATTTATGTTTGTAGCCTCCATCATCAAGCATCTCTTCCCACAAGTACGCAATCTCAAATGCCAAACTGACCAGTACTATTAAAGGTGTAAAACTTTTAGGCAAATAGAGAACATAGAAGGAGGGAAAACATAAACAATATATATATAAAGTATTAATGACTAAATATTTACCTCTTTGGTGCAAGATTTATTGACCAAAATATTTTTTGACCTTTTTTTTTTTTTTTTCTAAAAGGGGAAAATGTTGTTCTCTTGATTTATTCTATCTGACAACTAAGTATACTTTTCAAAGAGTTCTAAAAATAGTTGTCACACTGTTAGTAACCTTTTTTGTTATTATTATTTATCTGTATCTAGTTCATATAGTACCGGCTTCTTTATAAGTACTTAAAAACATTAAACAATGATAATTTTACAAAGTGAGACTTGAAACAGTTCTTATAATATCCTGACAGTTTTGCTTTGCTTCATGGAAAACAAATGATGAGAAAAGTGGTGTTACAAGCAAGCAGTGCTGCAGAGTGCTGAGCTAATGTAAATCCCCCATTTATGTAAAATAAAGGGTGAAAAGAGATTTAGTGAGTAAACTCAAAAGTTTAAGAGAAAACAGGTTTCAAAATTGACCTGAGCGGGATAAATTGTGACATTACTCACACAATGCACACAGGGAAATGGATTATCTAAGAGAAAAGTAATAGCAAGGATATTCTTATTCAATAAACATTCTGTGTTCATCTCAGTATTTTTCCACTCAATTATAACAATAAAAAGAACAGGAAAGCTTATGCAGTAGATCTAGAAAAATATCAGTGGCTTGTTTACATTTAGTACAGCATTTTCTGAATTTAATTTCTTTGCTTTCTCTTTCATCCCTTGTGATACCACTTTGTCCAGGTTCTCAGCAGCTGGAGCCATTCCTTTACTTTGTGTGTATAGTAGCCTGCATAAGGTAGAAAACTGGCAAAGCATGCAACTGGACATTGCTGTTAACTGTTGTGTTATACATCGTCAATTATCACAGCCACACAAGAGCTTTAAAGCAGAAAGCTTTTGATTTCTGAAGCAACATTTTTTGAGATAATCTTTTACTGCTGTTTGGATTGAGGTCACTAGAATTGTATGTATTTTGCTGAAAACCAGGATATAGATCTTCATCTTTTGTTACTTTATGTAATTTGTGTGTTTGTACCACTGCTGTGTTAACTCAAGACTTATATCTGAACCATGGATTTGTTTTATACAGGCAAATTAAACTGGATATGTCAAAGCCACACATCCCAATAATCTGTAGAAATTAACTGAGATACATGGTACTACTGTAATAAATTAACAAGATTAATGGAAGATTTCTTCTTACCTTGTGAACCCAAAAATATCCATCTTTTCGTTCATATTAGATTAATTTTCCTCTTTGCAAATGGCCTACTCCTATTTCTATATTCTAGAAAGATTATGAATAATACCAAAGACTGTAAATTTCTGATGCAGCACTTTAACAGGATGTTCTTTATGATTCTTCCCCTCTGGGATTTCATTTTCAAGTAATTTAATCTAATTAGATGTGTTCTCAAAATCAGGTAGAAACCTGAGAATTCCCCTTTTCACTAATGGTCTAAATGTATAGATGCTTACTTATGATCTAGAAGAAGGCATTTGATTTCAGCTATGCTTTTTCTGCTGGTGAGTCAAGCTTTCTATTTCTCACTGCTGAATATATCACTTGTAAATGAAATACAAATACCTACTTACAAAGTTTTCAGCAATTTTATAAGAGAATTAGGTTTAAAAGGGTGATGTCTTGGTATAAATGAAGATAAGGAGGTTTCAGATGAGTTTAAGTACATCATCTGGGCCTGTTCAGCCTGGAGAAGAGGAGGCTGAGGGGGGATCTCATCGCAGTCTACAACTTCCTCGTGAGGGGGAGTGGAGAGGCGGGTGACCTATTCTCCATAAACACCAGTGATAGGACCCGCGGGAATGGTGTTAAGCTGAGGCAGGGGAAGTTTAGACTAGACATCAGGAGGAGGTTCTTCACCAAGAGGGTGGTTGCACACTGGAACAGGCTCCCCAGTGAAGTAGTCACTGCACCAAGCCTGTCTGAATTTAAGAGATTGGACTGTGCACTTAGTCACATGATCTAAACTTTTGGGTAGACCTGTGCGGTTCGAGGAGTTGGACTTGATGATCCTTATGGGTCCCTTCCAACTTGAGATATTCCATGATTCTATGATCATCACTCATTCTCCAAGGTTCATAGAAAAGCATCAGTAGATTTCATCTGATATTTAGGATTTATGGTAACAATTAAAAGGATAAATAAAATGTGAGTCTAAATTTTGTAATATAATATCATGACAGTGGCTATTTTCATGAGTATTCATAAAAATATAAATAAAGATGTGAAGTCCTCTGTCTGCAGCCTCGATTAGGTCACATTTTAGATAATTGAAATATTATATATAGTTAAGGATGAAGTCATTGTGGCTTCCTTACTGCTAGAGGGGAAGCTTAGGTCCTCCAAAGAGCAACTCAGATGTTAGGTGAACTGACCATTACTTCACATGAATTGCACAGCAAACAAGAGGTGTTTATGCCAATGAGAATGTTAAGTGCTTAAAGTACATGAGATGAAAACAGAACTTTGTATTCAGTATGTATTCTGAATTAAAGGTATTCTCAATTTCTGGACCATAGCTCAGATTTAATCTGAATATCTTAGAAGATAGTGATCTGAGGTTAAATTTGTGGCCAACTTAAGATAGAGTTATAAGTTATTTCTATCATATAAGATAGAAATATGCAAACTCAAACAATTACAATTGTCAAAAAAATAACAATGAGGTCTTCAGAAAGACAGAGGAAAACAAAGTAATGACACCAATTAAAATTAAAACAATGAATAGATTGAGGATTCAGACAGTGGAAGAGGGTGGGTTTTGTTGTTTTTGTTGTTGTTTTTTTCCTTTACCATCTAAATATTTTTTACTCAATGCATTAAATTACAGGTAATCAAAGCAACACTAACTCTTACTTTCCAAAAAAAAAAAAATAAGCTACATGCATATTTTTGCTGATTTTTTTCTTCCTTCTTCTATGCTGCAGTCTTGAAGACAATGGATAATATTTTTGTAGTTTGCAGTTATATGCCAGAGAAGAAAATTGGCATAATATCATTACACCCCTGTCAATAATAAGGCTCTAATTTCATTGTTGTACTTTCAGGTCAAAGAGTTTTCTTGTAAGGATAAAGAGTTTTCTTGTAAGGATAAATTGTCAGGATCATCTTGTGCTTTGGGGAACTTGAGTTATCTTCAGCCTGCTTTGAAAATTAGCACTAAACAGGTTAGAAGAAAAACTATTTTTTGTATTCTACTTAGATACTAGGGTACCAATCAACAGATACAAACTAGATCCTCCAACATTTTAGCAAGCTCCAAATTGCTTTCAGTTTGGTTACTTTCTTACAACTTCACTTTTTCATTATCTTGCTTTTCATGTTTTTTCTCCCTTTTCCTCTCCCCTCCCCCAAAAAGCAATATTTAAATAAATTGTTTAAGACTTCCAATACCTGGGTCATAATTCATATAATCGAAAACAGACTTTTTTTGTCTTTCTTGATATTCTTCATATATTTAATTAATTTTTTTGCACTTATTCCCATTATTTAGCTAATAAAAAATGAATAATTTGGATAGGTGTTCAAAATAAAGTTCTCACTCTGATTGACCATATATCTTAGATAGACTAACTAACTTAAAAGTATGGATGGACAAATTAAAATGCCTGTAATTTGGGGAGAGGCAAGTCCCATTTTTTTGATGTTGAGGACACACATTTTTGATGTTGTGACACACAGAGCAGTCTGGGGTGGCTTCCACATATTAAAGCATTCAGAGGTCTTTTATGTTACATAAATGCCAGCATTATCCAACCCAACACTAACAGCCATCTCCCAACTCATCCCTGTCTAACTCTTCTTGGCTACCTAGCACAAGATTCTAATGCAGCATTTGACATTAGACTCATTCAACTTGAATTTGAGCTTTAAACTGATATTTGTCCCTCCACATTCTTTTTATCTGTAATAGGAAAAGCACCTTCTGAATCACAGTATTACTGAAGCATATGTCTTCCTAGGATAAACCATCACGGTGCCATATTTTCACAACAAATCATTTGTAAATTGCTTGACAGTTATTTCTCCCATTATTATTTATCATGTTTTACTCCTCATAAAGTGGAAAAAAGGGTTTATTTTCTGGTTAACAAGGTCTAATAAGAAGCTGTCTCTTGATAAATGACAGGATATGAATCAGAGTATATTGCACATTGTGAAACATTTTCCCGTAGTAAAAGTGCAACAAATAATAATTCTATCAGCTTTATTGGATATTGGTTGTTACTGGAGTTGCTCAGACTCATATGTTAAATAGATCTCTTAGAGCAGCCATCAAACCCAGTATAGCTGTAAAATATACATCCTTAAGCCTTCAGTGCCTGTTTTTGGTGAGTATAAGACTGAAATGTATTCTACAAAGGCTATATCAAGAGGAGAAAACAGCTGATATAGCGTACTGGAGGAGAGAGGAAAAATGTGGTAGGTGTAAAGCAAGGATATCCTTTGTAGTCATTAATACCATGAACAAAACTGCTTTGGCAAAAACAAAGTCCACAGTAGTGTCTGCTGTTAAGTCCACAAAAGTGAACTGCTTCCTGGCTTTTAACTATAGTAAATGAGTGAAAATAATAACGATGATAGTAATAATAATAAGAGCAATAACAAAAATAATGTTAGGTCTCATGGGTGGGAGACACTTGGGAACTTCTCTAAGACTTCTGCCTGGACTATTGAATGAATTTGCATGTCACCATATTCCATCTCAGTGTCTGCAACTCTCCTTTGTCCTTTCTACCCTGACAACAGTCCTTTTACGACAGAGTTACAAAAGGAAGAAAAAACACCCAAATATCTGCCACAACAAGTCAAGGCTTTCTACAGCACACGTCACACACTATTCTGATAGTAATAACATAATTGAGGCTGGGAGACAGCCTCCACCCAGCCTCCCTCCCACTCAGAGAAAACACCTGCAGAGGGTGGGTTAACACCATGTCTACTAATTCTGGCTAGATCCCAAAGTGAGCAGGTCTATACCTATGGTATGGATCCATTTGTATCAATAATACTACAGAGATTGGGATAAGGTCTCTTCTGATGTGGTTTGGGCCAAGGAATGGGGTCAAGCACTGATCCAGAGCTTCTGCTGTTTAATAGTTAGCATGCTCCCTCAGAAGTATTGGTGCATGGGTAGTAGCAGCTTCCAGTGTGATATCCCCAGGTGACTTGGAGAGAAGTGAGGCCACAGGCTATTTCTGCTAGGCAATATTGGCAAAGCACATTTCTTTCAGGGATGAAGAAAGTTTAGCTATATAAACTAAGGATTAGAAATGGGTCTCCAGTCCATTTTATTTGTTGGGATAGATCTAGACAGAAGTTATTTCATAAACAAGCAAACCAACAAACAAAACCACTACAAGATGTTCTACAGAAGCCAATAAATGGTCAATCGGTTCCCTTTCTCAGGGGCTGCCCTGTCATAGCTTTTATCTGCATTTAGCTTTTGTGATCTCTCATAAACAATAAAAAGTTTGTCATTCTTTTCATTTGATAATTTTTGATAATGAGTATATTCTCCTGTGCAAGCCATTTCATGAAGTCCTCTCCACCTGCTCACTAATCCGCCTTGAAGAGACTAGTTGGCAAAACCAAGAATGGATGCAAGTACATTTACTGGGGAAAAGAGTATTATTATGCTAACTTCCAGCTGGTTTTCCACACCAGTATAGTAGGGAGGAGTCTAAAGGCACTGAAGACCCACTGTATACAGCTGGAGTGCCTATTAAATAGAGAGAAGGAAAAAAAAAAAAGGATGTGTGATTTAATGCATCCAGCCTGATTACTGTGGGGTTCCAGGTCCTCTTCTAGTAGTAGCTGTCTACTGCTGCCAAGAAGATGGAGAAGGAAGAGAATTAATCACCATCTCTGCTTCTGCGATATTCCTCATTTGTGCTTCAGAGATGTTTGGGGAATATGTCCAAGACCAGTCAAATGCTGCTGCTCTTAGAGTAAATTCAGATGTACCACTACCGAAATCCAAAGGGCTATGCACAATTACCAGCACAATTACTGAGAAAATGAGATCTTGGTCTCAGGCATCCATGTTTATAAATTTATCCATCATAAATTTAATTTAAAGCAAAAGGGAAGCAGGAGAGACAATGTAATCCAAAAGGAGTCATGAAAGCTATTTTTTTTATTCTCAGTCCTCTTTTAGGCCTTTTCTATGTTAAGCAAGACATTTTCTTCCTTTGTTTCTGTCCCCAATTCACCTCCTCTCTTTTCTTTGGCCTCTGTAGTCTGAGTCCACTGATCTCTAGGCCGTATCTGATAATGGAGTACAAAATCTAACTCAACACTGACTAGAGTCTCTAGACACATGCTGTAATAAAAGATCTATCTGCTTTCAAATTCTGCTTTGCTTTAGTGTCCAGTTGTCTTCAGTCCCAATTTAGCAGTGTTACCATGTCCCTATTTTTGACCTGGAAAAGCTTCAATATCACCCTGCTATTGAACTAAAATGGGATTTAAAAAATATGATTTTTTATTATTTTATAAAATATCTGTGATCCCAGAGATGAGGCCCGCAAGACAAACATTATTATGGGAGACTTAAAGATCTCAGCCTGTTTGCCTTATTAAAAAGATGGTTGAAAGGTGACTTGATTGCAGGGTTTAAATGCCCCAAGAGGTATAGAAATAGGGGATACATCCATACTAACATTTATTATATACAACACAAAAATGAGCAACAATGGCTTGGAGCTAAATTCAATTACAGTTAAAGCCCATTCGCATTGGAAAGGAGGCTCAGCATTTTCAGCTGAGCATCAGCACTGCAAGAGAATGCTGCAGAAGCACTGCCGGAGTGGGAGATGGACCTGGAGTAACGACGCAACCTCGATGCGAGTATAATCATTCTCCTTTATTGCGTATTCTAACAAAGTATATATAGGCTACTCCCTACAGCACGCGCCGACAACAACTTATGATCGGTCTAGCTTCTCTGTGCACACGTCTCTAGCACTAATATGATTGGTACAACGGTGTCGTCTCTCCTCCTGAACACAGTTCCGCATATTCTAGTTGTAACATCACTCAAGGTTATCAGCCTTGGGCCTACATTATCTTCACGGTCCTTCAAAACTTGAGTTGCTCATTGTAATTAAATCATGCCACTTCTCACTTAACCATGACTCCACAAAGCACAGCTTCTCTTTCTCATCTCCTTCCTGACAGTGTTAGATGCTTTCCTTTGCTGATGATTTTTAACACAAGATCCTGAGAGAAAGGAGAAATGGAATGAAATTCCATATTCTGTGTTATTCTGCAGGAGGTCCCTTAAAATCTGTAAATTTATAAAATGGAATTAACTTTTCTACCAAAAAGGTATTCTAAAGGTTATAAGTGTGGTTGAAACTGGGGTAATGAAGAAAAAAATGCAGCAGATTATGTCTGTTGGCACCTCTATTTCTTCACCTTTGAACAGAGGCATCCATAAATATTTGAGTGCAATTTGAGGCTTAATAAGTCTAAAACTGTGAGAGTTATTCGTATTATTATTATTCGTATTATTATTCGTATTATTATTACTATTGCTGCAAGCACAGTGCTAAAGGTCAAAATTCACTACGCTTGCCTTTGCAGGAGAAAGATGCTTTTGCTTTGAGGGCGATGTCTCCAAGTCTTAAAGACTGTGAAGAAACTTACCCTGACTAGTTATCTAAAATGGATGATTGTGAATTTCTTTCAATGACAAAGCAGCAGCTTGCTTTACATAAGCACAAAGGTTCATAAAACACCTTTTGATGACTGCTTTGTCTGTTAACTGCAATTACTCACAATCAGAAATGGAGGACCACATACTTGTTAGCAGAATCGGCTCCAGAGATAATCTACATTACTTCTAAGATGCTCTACTTTTCTTTCTTTTCTTGTGCTCCATTCCTCTAAATATCTGGGAGAAAAGAAATAGTCAAATGAAAACACTGTTTGGCAGAATGTTTCACACAGAGTGCACAAAATGAAAAGAATATATGGTAATGATGAAATATTTTCTGATAAAAGACATAATATTGCTACCCAAATGCTTCTATCATTTTTATTTTCTTTTTCTTTTTAACAATGTGCATGACACTACATGGAACTGGCCAGTTATGAGTGAGTATCTTTTTGACCTTTGTTTGGTTGATTAGGTTTTCTTTGGGTGACTGATGACTGTCATTGATTTTAAAGTTACTCTGATGATGACGTATGTGTGATATGAGGCTTGATTTTCAAAAGCACTTCTTACTGGCCAGGCTCTAAGTATTACAGGTCAGTAACACAATTGTAGAGCTAAGTCACTTAAGTAAATGAGTAAATGAGATGAGTAAATGTAAGACAAAAAAAAAAAATCAATGTAGGGCAGATTTGGGGAGATTCTTAGGGAATATTTAGAAAGCATCTTTTATTCAAAAACAGAAAACATCAACAAAAACTGTGTACCTTGTGAAATGTGTCAATTTGATTCGTGTCAGTATGGAACAATGCTAGGGCCGCATGATGAAATATCACCTTCTAAGAAAAACAGAGTGATTAGTGTACATAGTTCTTGTATCATGCAAAGGAAGGGCCCAGCAATTTGTGTAAATAGAGGGTTTGAAGGGTGAACATTGAGACTCGGGTCTGGGAGATAAGAGGACCAAGGAGTTTTTTTTAGGAAACTGCTGACTTTTGCATGGGACTCTGCCCAAGCCTCTGATATAGGGCAAAGAGATCCACCAAATAAGGAGAAAGGGGGAGTTGAAGGACAACCGAAGGACAGAGCCTGGGAGGAAGACTACGAGCCTTCAGCACGAGCGACCCCCAGAGGGACCACCATCGACTGATATGCATGTGTCCGGGTGAGGGTTCAGATTCCGGGAACTAATTATAATAACCCTGCCTTTTCTAGGAATAGTGATGAATATGTATTAGTCTAGGAGCATAAAAACCAGCTGCCTGATGTAACAGGGGTACGTCTTGGTGGAGCAGTTAACCCCCTCAAAATGTATGTTACATTTTACTTCAGTAATCAGTGGGCATTTCAGTGATATGCTCACAGAGCTGAATTCACCTTGCATAAATTTGAGTGAAACTACATTATTTAGAATCCATGGTATTCTGAAGGATGGCTAGACTTGATAATTATTTTAACAACCTGCTTGTTCCTAGCACAAAACGAAAGAAATTATATTACTGAGACCATAGTAGGCAGACTGGTCAGCCTACTATGTCAGTTTATGAATCTCTGAACACCATGGAAGAGCACCATACAGCAAGGAATGCCAAAGAGATTGTACAGCCCAGGTAATGACTTTATCCTTTTTAAACTTTTCAAAAGATGTGAGTACATTTAGGCCTCATGGAAGTACTGAAACTTGCTGAAATGTCGGTGCTCAAGAGCAGTTTAGAGAAATGCTGTGAAAACTTCCCAGCATACAGCCTTGCCAGTACAATTCAATCCTGACCGTATCATAATTCTTTTCAGCAAAAACTGCCCATGTCTGCCAAATTCTGTCAGTACAGAGGGGTTTCTTGCACTCTACAGGTACCTTAAAGGAGTCTGTAGAGAGGTGGGGGTTGGTCTATTCTCCCACATGCCTGGTGATAGGACTAGGGGGAATGGGCTAAAATTGCGCCGGGGAGGTTTAGGTTGCATATTAGGAAAAACTTCTTTACCAAAAGGATTGTTAGGCATTGGAATGTGCTACCCAGGGAAGTGGTTGAGTCAGCATCCATGGAGGTCTTTAAAAGACGTTTAGATGTAGAACTTAGGGATACGGTTTAGTGGAGGACTTGTTAGTGTTAGGTCAGAGATTGGACTAGGTGATCTTGGAGGTCTCTTCCAACCTAGATGATTTTGTGATTCTGTGACAGACTCAGACAAGATGCCAGAATTATTCCAGCATGTGACCCATGCAAAATGAGGTTTGAATTATGAAAAGTAAATATTCCAACAGCTCACTGGAAGTGTTCAGGGCCAGGTTGGATGGGGCTTTGGGCAACCTGGGCTGGTGGGAGGTTTCCCTGCCCATGGCAGGGGGTTGGAATTAGATGGTCTTTAAGGTCCCTTCCAACCCAAATCATTCTGTGATTCTTTGATTCTGTGATATATATATATATATAATATTTCCTGTTACCTGTTCATCATTATCCAAAATACTTTCTATACTTATCACTGGATTTGACAGATATTATAAGATTGCCATACAACAGGCTGATATAAAACTTAACTGGATATCTGTAGAGTGCTTTGAGCTTAAAAGGAGACGTGGTATATAGCATATTGTATGCAATATGTAGAATTATTATCGCACAAAAAATTGGAAAATAGAGAATTTCTTGTCTTTTCCATGACTTTTGATCTATCCATTTAAATATGCATTTTTTTAACTTCAGCACTTAGTTTAAAGAAAAAGAAATCCCACACCATTTATCTGTATCATCTCTTAGCAAAAATAAATAAATAAATAAAAATGCCAAGTAGTGGTCCAATTAGGGCTGATACTGGGTGAAAACATAGACAAATAATATCTTTAGATTACTTATATAGTCACTGTTGGTTTTATCTGTTGTTTTGTTCAGCCATTTTTTATTTCATGTGTTGTATAATGGAATTCAGTATACTCTCTTGAGAATTACATTACAACTGTGTTGCCACAGGCAAACAAAGTACAGATGCTTAAGGGAGATAAAAAATAAAAAATATTTTAGTGATGTTTAAAAAAAAAGACATCAGGGCAGGAGCAGTGTTCAGTGTTTTTTTCTGTGTGAAAAGAGTAGTACTCCTATATATACAGGGCAGTTACAATTTAAACACACAGATTTTATTTCAACAGGTTTTAGTGTTGGGGAATGTGACAAAGTAGTTTCTGACGGATTGCTCTGAGTGTATATCTGAGCTTTCCAACTGCTGCCTCTACAGTTCACTGAGAGGAGATCAGAAGGCCTGAGGCTGGCAGGTGGTGATGTGAAGCACATAAATGAAAGGGTTGTCTTTCACATCTTCTTTTTTTTTTCCATTATTTTTTTCCTCCTTATCTCAGGCTTCCAACAGTTTGGCCTGTACAAATCCCCATCTGCTCTATTCCCATCTCCAAAAAAATAGCACTTAGAAGAAAGCCTGTGCGGTTAATTCATACAGAAACCTCAAAGCATTGGATTATTGTAATTATAACCCTGCCACCAACCAGTGCAGGTCGTGACCCAGGGCCCCCCATGTGCTGGGAACTGCACAAAAGGCGATTCACAGAGTGGGGTGTCTGGAGAAGCATGCCTTAATGGCTCCTTTCTATCGAGCATTTAGTGTCTGTTAACTCAGTATTTTCAAATGGAAAGCAATGCCATTACAGTGTTTTCAACCCGATGTAGTTGGAACGTCATAATCACACATTAGTAAAAATAGGGACAATCCAGAATTTAATAAATCAGCCTTTTCTCCACCATATTCTGTATAACTGTAACAGATGGGTGAGTTGCGATGGGCCGACAGAGGTGTGTGATTTACTGGCAAAAAAATTATGACAGCTGGATTGCACACATATCCACACACAGAGAGTTAAATTTAAATGACCCGCAGCAGCCCCACAACAGAAGGGTCCTCTGAGAGACCAGGCAAGGTAGACAATTGTTTAATGTCATCTGTCTGTAAAAGATGCAAACTTTTAATTAATGAAGAGGAAGAGAAGGGTAGGAAGAGATGCTATATATGACATATTTCACTTGATTCCTTGCACTGGGAATCAAAAATAGCTATACATTCTGGAGTATTAATGTTTCAGCTGTGGCTATGTGCCACTCCAGCTGTAGCCTTTCTGGCCCATCCATTTGCTCATACCAGATACACTCCACAGGTGGAATGCCGCTGCGATACATCTCACATCCTCCTGTAAGCCATGCACTCAGCCTGCTCACCACCAGCTCAGCAAAGTTTTGTTTTGGTTGTACCCAAGAAAGTTGAAAGGACAGAGATCCTTGCCCGAGATAAGGAGACTATTAGAACTGATGAGCGGAATTAAACATTTGCATTTTGTGTGTGTGATGCTGTTGATTTCACAGGGCTACATGACTTAAAAATGCACAGACCAGTAGTAAAAGGAAAGAAAGTGAGGCAACATCAAACACTTAGTCCCTAGGAGACCAAAGAAATTGAAAACTGTTATATCCTATTGTGGATGAGCCGTAGTGTAATTTTTGCTTTAAGGTATTTATTCATCCCGTAGGTGCAGCTTTTCTGCAGTCTGTAGTGTGCTCTGCCATCAGATTATGGAGTGCAAAGTTCAGCATACATTCCAGAATGAAAACAATATTGAATAGTGGATATAGATCAAAAAAATTTTATCTTTCACAAGAGATGCTGGAGAAATGAAACTATTGCTGTAAATGTCAAATCTACATAGGAAAGCAGAAGCAAGCCACCTTATTCATGGTTAGGTCTCGGTGTTCAGAGCTGTATGTATATGAAAAGGCGCAGTCATTTTGGATTAAAAACAAATACAATTTTGGATCGCTTTAAAATATCCCTTTAAGACATCCCTGTTCCCTTCCTTCACTATCTACCTCTCCCCCCCTTAATTTTATTTTATTTTTATTCTGATACATCACATGTTCATTGATGGATGACTACATGCTACTGAACTGTTTCTTTAGATCCTGAACTGAGGTGTAATAGGAATGTTTCCATTTGCTTCAGTAATTTTGCTTTATTTGTTCAACGTTCTTGCCCATATAGCATGAGAATTTAATACTTGTACCCTCTCTTTCATTGTCTGAGGCTCTGAGGCCATATTCTGCCCTCCTTGATAACATATGGTCTACTTTGGTATTGGAATTTTTATTAATAAAATATCAGTTAGGCAAAAAAGATCAGAAGGATCTAATCAAGCTATTAAAACATAAATGGTGGCTTAAGGGGAGAAAAAAAAATAAAGAGGAAAAGCAGAACTCCACCAGGTAGCAAAATTCAAGTTGTGACCCAAATCCAAGGGGTGGAGTTATTCTGTTTATCTCAGTTCAGCAGTTTCATCTGCATGTGCATTCCTTGGAAGAAGATTCAGTGAGACTGAAGTGGACTCAACTGGTGAGTGCACACTCAGGCTCTCCGTGTTGTACGGGCTGTGCTGATGTCTCTATTTTTAAATACTTATACCCAAGATAGGTAGTTTAAAGCTAAATCAATTATGTCCAAATATTTTTAAAATCTTGGTTGTACTGGGAAAAAGAGGGATGATACATTTCTGAAGCAAATCCTTGAAGGTCCTTTCCAACTCAGGATATTCTATGTTTCTAAATGAGATCCATGTTCTTTTTCCACCCAACTTGTCTCAAAGATATCATAACTATCCTCTTATTAATATTCCTTCAATTGAGCATAACAAAATGTTACCACAGGCAGTTTTCATTTTCTAAACCATTTAATAATACTTGTTTTATTTCTAAGGGTAAAAAAATAATGGGGTGATAACATGTCCCGAATTGCTGGTGACAGCAACTGTTAAGGCTTCAAGCACTTACTGCTTTTCACTAGCTGTTGTTTTTAGTACCAGCAATTTTATTCCCCTAAACCTAGGCTTATTTATGTATATAAGAAAAAAAAAAAGCTATTAGGAAATTATAAGCAAGCTTCCTGAGAGAAATCAAATGAAATATTGTATGTATTTGTCACTCCTATACCTGTATGGATGGGGAAAGATGTCACACATCTTTTCTGTGGTCTGAAACATGGTTTTGCTTGGCAATCTTCACCAGTTCCAGATTTACTTACCAGCCACCATGATTATCCATGATAAAGCACTGTTAACATTTCATCAAAAACTCTTTTCCCCATAAAATTATTTATTTTTTTTATGTTAAATTATCTGTTACCTGTTTCCTGCCATTCATTTTCTATCTTTTCTGCCTGGGAGCCCAGAAGCAGCAGTTCACCTGGCTTATTGTACTCCAGGTTATGACCCACCACTTTATCTCTCATAGTTTCTGGAAAACCTTCAGAAGAGGCAGGAGGGCAGCCTGGCTTATGGCATTCACGCTACACACACTGTCTCTTCAGCTTTTCAGTGCCTTTTCCAGAGTCTGGCCAGACTGCAGGTTTGAAATAGTTAGCTGCCTGAAACACGGGAAATAAATGTCAGAAAACAGCTATCATCTATAGAGGAGCTAATGCTGAATGCCTCTTGGTACCAAAGGGACTCTTCAGAGCAATGTTTTGCCAGCATCCACATTCAGGTTTTGCTGTAAGGCCAACCTTGTCTGCCAGGTATATTGGAGAAGCTCAGTCTGACTGCAGCCACATATGTGAACAAATGCATGTGTACATGTTTATGCCTATAGATGCACGTTCACACATGCCTCTAGGTAAACTGAGCTACAGTTTTGTCAATGGAGGACTGAAAAGTCTATTATATTTGATAAGAATATGAGTTTATCAGCCATAATCACAATTTGGGCTCCCATGGCATATTAATACAGCTTATTTTATTCATCAAAAGAGTATCTGCATACTTAGATGGATACATCATGGATAGAGGAGGTTAAACAGATGCTTCTAGCAAGGAGTTTCAGCCATTCTATTTAAGTCTGTTTTCTTATTTTACCCCCCCCCCCCAGCTAGCATAATAAAGATATAATGTCTTCCTCCCCTCCACTTTCCTTCTACCTTGACCTTCTACCTGTTTCTCTCTTCTTGTCCCTTCACTATTTCATATCCTCTGTGGGAATAAACATGAACTACTTGGGCTAGCATCCCAAATGACCTAATTGTCTTCTCAGTCAAAAATTAAGATTCTAGGAAAAAAATAAACAAACAAAAAAAGCTATTGATTGATTGTAGAGCATCATCATTCCATAGGTTTCTATCAGTAAAGACTCCAAGATGTCTTGAGGATGTATTCAAGGAAGTTGGAGGCTCTATTCAACAAAATTAAGATTCTGTCTGCTGTTAGCTGTTACTCTGCTTTAAGGTGCTTGGTCTTCTGAGTAAAAATCAAAACCCAGAGGCAGCAAACACAGAAGAGTTATCCAAATAAACTGCCTGATGAACGGGGAGGTTGCCAACAGCACAAGATGCACAAACAAGTTACCATGGAAACTATCCAAGTGCATGTTCTTAGCCTGAAGCAAAAGTGAGGTAATTTGAGTTAGGTTAGCAGGCAGTAAGAAAGCTTGTTATGTCTATTTAGCTAAATGCATTATTGCAGCTCTTCCTACCCACTGGCCATTTAAGATTTTTAATTTTCCACCATCAGCACATTCATTTCTCATTGTTGCCCCTTTAGAGTTCTTCAGACTGAATATTTTATTCTGCATTGTAGATGCTGGCAGATCACATCATAAGATGGAGGAAAGTGGATGCTCCTTATGCAGCTGTCAATCCCACTTTAAGGCTCCTATGTCTTGGGGCTCTCTCTTTCAATACTCCTGTGACCAAGAAAAGATCCTTTGCTCAACCATGAGTTCCTTTCAGCACATAAGAAAGGAGCTGAAAAGGAGCACTCCAGTGAAGCTTCAATTAATTCTTTTTCAGTCAATTCATATTCTGCAAAAGTGTTATATTTTGGCTGAACTATGTTGTGGTTTAACCCGGCCGGCAGCTAAACACCACACAGCCATTCGCTCACCCTCCCCTCTCCCTCTCTGGGATGGGGGAGAGAAATAGGAAAATGAAGCCTGGGGGTTGAGATAGAGACAGTTTATTAAGACAGAAAAATATATAAAAATAATAATGATAATAGCACTACTACTAAGAATGTGTATGAAACAAGTGATGCACAATGCAATTGCTCACCACCCGCTGACTGATGCCCCACCAATCACCAAGCAGCCGCCCCCCCCACCCCGGCTAGCCACCCCTATATATTGTTTAGCATGACGTCAGATGGGATGGAATACCCCTTTGGCTGGTTTGGGTCAGCTGTCCTGGGTCTGTCCCCTCCCAGCTCTTGCTGCACCCCTAGCCTGCCCGCTGGCAGGACAGAGTGAGAAGCTGAAAAGTCCTTGGCTTAGTGTAAGCATTGCTCTGCAACAATTAAAACATCAACATGTTATCAGCACTCTTCTCATCCTAATCCAAAACATAGCACCCTACCAGCTACTAGGAGGAAAATTAACTCTATCCTAGCTGAAACCAGAACAACTAATATTGACATGGGGAAGATCAATATCATTAATTTAATAAAGATACTGTGCAAGTATTCTCCTTAATGAGATGGTCTGACAAACCTTCCCAATAAACTTCAAAATTGCTAAACCCTCAAAATTAATTGCATGTTCCAGGAAAATTAAACAGCAAACCACCACCCCCATTTCCTGATATAACATCCCCCTCTTACTGTATCAAGCATCTTTTTATTTGAAAAGTAATAGGTTAAAAAATAGAACATTGTTCTGCAGGTTGTTCATACATTTGTGATGCTTGCTTACTTCAGCAAATGGCTTCAGAAACAAACACATAAATAAATTCTGTTGCAGTCCAAATCTCTGTAAATACATTAAAAAGTCTCTCTGCCTCCTTTCAGTGGAATACCCACTTGAGCAGCCTGGACAGAATCGTCATACCACAGGAGATGACAATTGTATGGAGGTTGTGGGAGAAGGGAGAGATTTGTTGTGATTTTCTTCTCACTGCTGGGAACAGCATGGTGTTCACTGTCTGCCTGCAAGCATTTTCAAATTATAATGACAGAGAGGTTTTCATAGGTTACCAGGTTTTATGAAGATTTACTCAGTACTCAGTCTGCTTAGTGTCTGAGTCCTAATGAAGAACTGAATTCAAATGACTTTTGAAATTTGAATGTCTAACATAAATGACAGTGGCCTACACCAGTATATAGACACATACATATGTGGGCTGGCTGTACTGAGTTCATAGTTGTGCTCTCAAAAAATAATAAAAAAAAGAAATCACTTTCAGTGTTGAAATAAGAATTCAATACTACTATTTTTTTAAAAAATACAAATAAGCAACATTTGCAGCTTCTTTCAGTTTTTTTTTATTTTTTGGGGGATGATTTTTATTTTTTTAGTAGATGATAATTGAAAATGTTTTGTTGTTGCTTAAAATATACTAAACAATTTTCCTTTCTTGTGAACTTAAAAACACAATTAATTCCTTGATTTTTTTCCCTGAAAAAAAACAGAGGTCTTATGAAAGTCTTGAGCTGAACTGATGTAGAAACATCCTCTTTTTGCAACCATCTTATGACCATCCGCCTTCAGCCGAGCAGTGCAAGTACCTTTAAAGATGATGGATAATTTAGAAAATTGTCAGATCTCTGAAAAATGCTTTGAGCAATTGACCCATACTTGTTCATCTTGAAGACTGATGCAAAGGATTTAACACTTCCAGATTCTCTTCAAATTAGACCCAGAGCTATTGCTGACTGATGCAAGATCATGTGGCTTTGAGTATCCAATTCAGTCAGATCCCTAGGCCATCTTCCTAGAAACATTTCCTGGTATAAAGATGCCTTAACTCACTCATCAGTCTCGCTTTTGACAAGATAAAGGCAAAAAATTAGTCTGTCGTAGAGAACAACTTCAGAGTGTAACCTACAGACAGCACCCAATTCTGCAGTGATTTTTACATGAAATGAGAGGATGGTTTAATTATTTGGCATTAAATCTATGAAATAGTGAGGTAAAATTAGCAGAAGGTATGAACCACAGACCTATGAGCCTCATTTGTTTTGCTTGCTTCATGACTAGGCAACTGCATGAAGAATATTTCTCTTTACTCAAGGCAACATTTGCCCAAAACAGGATGGCAAATTACTTGGAGGCATAACTCCCACTTTACAAGGGTACTGTGGATCCAGTGAAAAATAAATGAAAATCCAAATCTCTTACAAAAGGGGAGAAAGAATGGATAGAAATCAGTGCTGGATAATAATATTCACAAAACATGTGATAAAAATCTCAATAAATTGTGCAAGTTTGAATTAGAATTTGATCTGGAAATTTTTCATATGAAAAAGTCTGAGAGCGATGCATTTAATGAAATAGCTAGTAATAGCGTAAGAGATTTCATGTAAGGTCATAGCAGTGACCTTAGCAGGTCAGAGAAAATGTCTGTCTAATCTAAGAGCGGTAAATAGTAAAGAATACAAGAACAAGCATTTGGTGATGTTTCATCAGATTACTTTCCTAGACCTCAACAATTTGTGTTTCATTTGAATCAAATAAGAATATGATTTTTCCTGGTTCAGAACAGTGAACTGAGGGCTGTGTTTCATATCCCAGTTTAGTAACTAACCAGGTGGAAAGTCGATAATTTGGGACGGATGAGTGTGTCCTGTTTTGTCTAGAAATTTGTTTTTCCTTGAGACTGTTATAAAGTTTTCTGTAAAAACATGCAAACAGCTTTACAATCCCACATTCTCCATCCTCCATCCTCTCAAAATAAGCCTCAAAGCTTACCAGAGAATCACAGAATCACAGAATAGTCTAGGTTGGAAGAGACCTCCAAGATCACCGAGTCCAACCTCTGACCTAACACTAACAAGTCCTTCACTAGGCCATATCCCTAAGCTCTACATCTAAACGTCTTTTAAAGACCTCCAGGGATGGTGACTCAACCACTTCCCTGGGCAGCCTATTCCAGTGACCAACAACCCTTTCAGTAAATAAGTTTTTCCTAATATGCAACCTAAACCTGCCCTGGCGCAATTTTAGCCCATTCCCCCTCGTCCTGTCACCAGGCATGTGGGAGAATAGACCAACCACTACCTCGCTACAGCCTCCTTTAAGGTACCTGTGGAGTGCGATAAGGTCGCCCCTGAGCCTCCTCTTCTCCAGGCTAAATAGTCCCCAGCTCCCTCAGCCGCTCCTCGTAAGAATTGTTCTCCAGACCCTGCACCAGCTTCGTTGCCCTTCTCTGGACTCGCTCGAGCACCTCCATGTCCTTCTTGTAGTGAGGAGTCCAAAAGTGAACACAGTACTCGAGGTGCGACCTCACCAGAGCTGAGTACAGGGGGGATAATCACTTCCCTGGCCACACTGTTTCTTATACAAGCCAGGATGTTGTTGGCCTTCTTGGCCACCTGAGCACACTGCTGGCTCATATTCAGCCAACTATCAACCAATACTCCCAGGTCCTTCTCTGACAGGCAGCTTTCTAACCACACATCTCCCAGCCTGTAGCTCTGTTTGGGGTTGTTGTGCCCCAGGTGCAGGACCCGACACTTGGCCTTGTTGAACTTCATACAGTTGGCCTCGGCCCATCGGTGCAGCCTATCCAGATCCTCCTGCAGAGCCTTCCTACCCTCGAGCAGATTGATACACGCACCTAACTTGGTGTCATCTGCAAACTTACTGAGGGTGCACTCGATCCCCTCATCCAGATCATCGATAAGGATGTTAAAGAGGACTGACCCCAGTACCGAGCCCTGGGGGACTCCACTAGTGACCGGCCTCCAAGTGGATTTGAGTCCATTCACCACAACTCTCTGGGCCCGGCCATCTAGCCAGCTCTTAACCCAACAAAGCGTATGCCAGTCCAAGCCATGAGCAGCCAGTTTCCTGAGGAGAATGCTGTGGGGAACGGTGTCAAAAGCCTTACTAAAGTCAAGGTAGACCACATCCACAGCCTTTCCCTCGTCCACTAAGTGTGTCACCTTGTCATAGAAGGAGATGAGGTTCGTCAAGCAGGACCTGCCCTTCATAAACCCATGCTGACTGGGCCTGATCGCCTGCTTGCCCTGCAAGTGCTGTGTGATGACTCTCAAGATAATCTGCTCCATGAGCTTCCCTGGCACTGAGGTCAAACTAATAGGCCTATAGTTCCCTGGGTTTACCTTCTGACCCTTCTTGTAGATGGGCGTCACGTTTGCTAGCTGCCAGTCGAGTGGGACCTCCCCTGATAGCCAGGACTGCCGATAAATGATGGAAAGCTGCTGATAAATGATTGAAAGAGAGCCACAGGCAATCTATTATTTTCTGCACTCCTAAAGCCATGTTTTCCTCCCTCTCCAAATGCAAAGACAAGGCTAAGAAGGGAAGGGAAAGAGTATGTGAGCATCTATAATGGAAGTTCTTTCAGAGGTGGGAACAGCTGAGAGCATGAAGTGTCTTAGCACTGTGCCACACAGTATTTCCATGCCATCCAGTCCATCAGGGCATAAATTCAGACAGCAAGACCACATATTTTCCTTAGCCACAGTCTGCTAATGAGGTCTACCCTTCTGGCCATTTGCTCAGCAGTAATTCTGAAAACAGTAAAAAGTATCACAGAGTGATGAGGTAGAAAGAAAAGCATGGAAAACTTATGAGACACATGAGACCAGACTGAATACATTTCAATACCCTCACAATAGTGATGAATTGTATGGTAGCTTTATCTCATCTAGCCTTTTAACATAGAAAGCCAGCAAAGCTGAGCCTGCAGAATTGCCTGCCATGAAGTCAGTGAGGTTTGTTCAATTACTTCTGAAGATTTCCAAATGGATTTAAGAGTAATGGTGTTGACATCAAATTATCTTCTCAGGTTTCTACAGTGTGTTGCTATTTACTGCTCAGGTTGCTGAAAAGAGGTGTCTGTTCCCTGGGGACTAAGGAAAAAACTCAGATGCACACATCTGCTGAGTGAAAAATTCTGGTTTATGTCAGCTGAAACTATTTGGACAAATCAAATTGGTAATTGTAGTGTATTTATTTTCAAATGTGATCATACATAAAAGTTAAAATGTTTAATTTTTATCTTAGCAGTTGGAAAAGTTTCAATGTTACATTTTTAAGCAATAATTCACATTTAAGTTCAGTTTAAAGTCCTGAAACAATACAGAATGTTTGGGTTGATGGAGATGGAAACTGGAGTATTTAACACCAAGTATTTTATTGTTTTACTTTTGCATTTACTGTACATTTGTTTAGATCTGACACATGGTCATATTGAATGTCCGGTCACAAACAGGAAATAACTGGTTACTCACAAAGCCTAGTCTCCAACATTTCTTTCAGCCTGAATTGATTTCCACTTGATCTTGTTGTTTTCCTCTCCTTTCAGGGATGTCACTGTTCAGTGGCAAGACTATGATGGGCAGTTTATAAATGTAAATATCTGAAGAAAGAGAAGAAGAGTAAAAGGGCTTGAATAATTTTTTTCTTATTTTTAAAAAACATTATGTGAACAAATAACAACGGTAATCCTTGTCTTAAAAAGACAGAAAGATTGATTTTTCTGTTCCTTCTAGCACTGCTCAGGTTTTCAAACCCAAGCCGCTGTTGTAATATCTAAGTATTTGAGCTTTGACCTGAACAATAGCATTTCATACTTTGAAAGATCTGTAAACCAGCCCATAGAAAGTCACTGCCACCATGGCTGTTGATACAACTCTTGTCAGTGGAAAAAAATAAATGGCAAAGGTATAATAGATCTGCTTTGGGACAAGTGGATTGGGCTGCTTGCTTCCTAAAACAGGAACAAAATGCTTACAGTGAAAGCATTTGTTCTTTAGGAAAGGGTGGTGGCTCATTTCAACCTGTGTTGGACCCAGTCCCATCTAGCAAAACCCAGAGCTTGTCCCTGTCCAGAATACTGGGTAAGTCCCTGATGTTCATCTGTGCTGGGTGGCCAGGGACCACCTATTTTTTCCTGGTACCTTAGCCACACTGATGAACTGAGACTGGTGAAAATTAAGAAGACCTGGTTGTTGCTGATCATTAAGAAGAAATCTCACAGCTTCTTTGTAGGAGTGCCTTAGGCACAAGCTCAGTGGTCAGAGCTGGGATCAATAAAATTATCATTCATGTCAGATAGGAAGAACCCATTTTTTACTTTTTGCTGTCTGGAGTAGCATTCCCTTTCTAGATCCATGAGATTATTTTTCTCTTGGGAAATCTTATTGCAGATCCAAGATATTGGCAAGACCTTTGATTTCTTCAGCTCCTTTTCCCATGGCATGTTATAGGTTTATATCCATACCAAAAGTTTATTTTGTTTGTTCTAATATGCTGAGGGAATGGATAGTGATGGGAAGGGATGTGAACATTTGTATGGATTCTTGTAGATTGTCTTCCTGTCTCCAAATGAATATCCTGGTACTGATACACAACCTGGCATGTGGTTGCTTGGTTTTTGGAACAGGGTGTGATGGGAAATAGAAAAATTCCCATATGGTTGAGACACCTAGAGATGACGGGAAGGATATGGATCTTTCCTAGACATCATTCAGAGCACTCGTGGCTTCCTACCCCCCTCTTAACTTGCTATGGTACAAACAGGGCTGCTCAGGATGCTGCTTTCCTACTTGTGTTCCTAACCAGTTACCTTTTGTTTATTGCTCACATAAGTTATTGCTTGTCAGAAATACTGTACATGCAGAGCTTGATCAAAAACTACTGGAATTCTTTCTATTAGCCTCAGTGGGACTTAGATTAGCACTGTATTCAGCAACGTGTGTCCTCTTCTGTCTCTGATTAGTGATCAAGACTGCATGTCTCCAGGAAAAAGCATTCTCAGAACAAAGTTTTTTGGTCTATAATTACCACTCTGTTTCCCATTGCAAAGTTAATGAGGGCTGCTAGGGTGGAAGTCTAATGAAAATTTAGGAGAATCCTTGCAGCCCGTGGCATTCCACCTGCAGAGATCTCCATGGCAACCAGGAGCTCCCAGTCACAGGGGGAATCTGAAAAAGCCATCTCAAGCAGAAGATGCTGTTGCAGGGATGAGATGCTCAAGTGGAAACACATTGCATACCTGCATGAAGACCACCACCTGCTCACCCAAGGAGATACCGTTGATTCTGCTAATAATATGATCTTTGTCAAAGAATCTACTTTGAGATGCTTCTTTGCTGCCTCAACCAAATGAGAGGCAGAGCTAAACACAAAACAGGCTGATTCAGAAGGAGATTTTCCAGCTAATAACAGTTCAAGGGCAGAGGTAGAGTATTGATCTGTTTAGTTTTTGCTCTTTCTTTCTCAGATCCAGATATTTTTATGTTCTGCGTATGGGGGCCCGTGATTTCCAGTGCCTCCCCACCCACCTTCCAGACCCTGTGGCTTTGTGCACTCCTTTTGGTTGTGCAGGAAGTGACCTTAGTGGGTAACGGGCTGTCTTAAAGATGGCAACTCATCCATCATGACTTTCACAGGCTGTCAGCATTACATTTAATCTCACTTGCAATTTTCCAGGGGAGGTTTGTAAAAGCCACAAACAGAATCTCAATGTTATAAAATGCTGTTTGTAGCCAGTGAATACTTCTTATCTGGATGAAGCTGTGCTGTGTTCCAGCTGCCCTGAGCTATCCAGAGATGAAAAACTCCCCAATTCAGCCTAGAGTCTTGTGTGCTATCCACACTTCAAATTCTGCTACAACTGGTATATCTTCCCTCTCAAATCACATGCACCCAACTGGATGCTTAGAACCACGCACTTTTCAGGGAAGGCATGAAAAGACTGTTTTCCCAGGGCTCACAGACATCTGTGAGGCCCCACTGCCCATTTCATGGACTTGTCCTGGGGGATCTTGCTTTTCAGTTACATGGCAAGTTTCACGCTGTGCTTCTCTAAGTCCTGATCCACCCCCCACCCCAGACTCACAGTTTTTAAATGAAGTCTGGATTCAGGAAGCTTTTGCCAGCTCTGAAATCTTCATCTTTCATTATCTTCACTACATCAGCCTTCCCCCTTCATTCCCTTCTTCAGTTTACCAGCAAAGGAGCAAGCTAAACTGGAATCAATATAACCAGAATTATACTCTGAGAAACAATGTCAGATTCAGTCATAGAGGGTTACTCTGAAAATGAGATATAAAGCTCTGCTTCCCAGATATATTTTCAATAGAACCCGTCTGTCCGTGTCACGCTGACAGATCATGTCGTCTGGTGATACAGACCTGCACAAGCTGCAATTTGTCAACAAGTCCCTGAGCTGTGCAGATCTGTGCTGTATTTCTATGATATAGTTTCTCTTCTGACAATAAGATGGGAACAAGGTAAATCCCTGGAATTATGTGACCTCATCAAGAGCTTTATCCCTTTTTTCTCATTCCACAGTTGGCTAGCCTCTGGACCAAATTACAAATGGAAAGGTGAATGTGTATTTTTCCTCTAGACACCTGTCTGTATTTGCATATTTTTTTCAGAAAACAGATTAATTAAATTAGTATAGCTATATTTTCACTGGTGCTGGAAGCGGTAGTGGTAATTATGACAGCATTAGATTTCTGAGAAGCCTGTTTTCAGCCTTGAGGCTGAAAAACTTTGACTAAATGTCCTGAAATTATTTGTGCCAGGTGTCTTCCTCATGCTGAATTATTTCATAAAATTTCAACAAAGTAGTTAATCAGTTCCTGAGGGTAAGATTTTGGACAAATACCATGCTTTGAAATTAACTATTCCATTAATATCTTTAATGTTGTCTCCATAATTTGGCAGGAAACTGTGAGTCCAAAACCAAAGTTTTGCTGCTTTTTATAGAAATCCAGCCAAATTAGACCAAGTTACAAGCCTCCAGCCACGGAGAGGCTGGGAAGAAGTTTTTCTGCACATTTTATTTCTACTGAGTACTCTCCAGTTCTCACAGCTCTTAGTAGACTTGCTTCATTACAGACCATAGCATATCTTCCCTGCAATTTTTCTTCCTTGCAGGTGGGAGAAAACATATATTTTGATCCTAGTAAAGACAAACATGGAAAGAAAGAGGAATTAGATGGGCAAAGACCAGAAAATCATGGAGCAAAAGAAAAGGCAATTTTTGATATTTGAGTAGGGCTGTGCTTGTACCATAATTATATTTACAACCTTACCATTCTTTTAACATATGGATGTTTCTATTTATAAGCATTTTTTTTTCCTTTTAGGTAATGAATGTATAAAATCCTCACTGAAACTACAGCTCTGTGTAATGGTTTGCTTAGAACTGTAGTGTCTCTAAATAAATATAAAAAATAAAATAAATCCTCCTTCAGCTCAAACAAGGCATAGCAAAATAAAAAATGATTTAAAAGTCCAAAATAGACCAGGATAGTCCAGACAGTCAGTTTCTCAATGTTGCCCAATAGACATATTGAATCACACATTTTGCTTACACAGCTGCCCAGAGAAAAACAAGGACCATATTGCTACCCATCTCCTTTTGCTAAAAGTCGGCAATTATAGCAGTTGGAAAGCGATAACAATCTTTCATCGTGTCAGTGAGAATTATTCAGGTTGGCATACAACCTCCCTGCTTAGCCTTATAATATTCTTAATTAAATTAAGATTAAATCTGTAACATAGAGGTATGACCCTACTGATATTACAAAGTTTGTGACTCGATGAAAAAGTGATGGGCAGAAATTCTGTGGTCTGTGTTATATAGGTACATGTTAGGTGCAGATTTACTTCCAGGTTGGAATGAACTGATGTTTTGTTTCATGCAAAATCCTGTTTCTCACTGTGTCAAGCTTTACAGATAAATACACAAAATGCAATAAGCTAGTGTCATAAGCTGATCATTCTCCTCGTGGTAGGTATGAGAGAGTTTGTTTATATCTTGAAACATAAGGGTTTATTTCCCTAATAAATGTAAATGACACTTTGGGTGCATGAAGGTAGAAATAAGAAATAAAACTAGACTAGTCCCGTGGTAAACAGTAGCAGCTGATATTTTACATAACCTAGGATGTAGCCTTTCACAAGGCTGTCTCAAACTACTTTTTTTTTTTCTTTTCATTTTTATCCAGATGTTTGGAAAGTTACTTGAATAAATCATGTTATCCAAACACAGAGAAAAACAAAGGCTGGATTTTCTCACCTAAAATTTGAATATACTCCGTACATTTCATCCATATAGTTTTATATTTGAATACTGAAAAGAAAGGATATTCTACTGGTGGTAAACTAGCCTAAAATTTAGCTAGCTAATAGGGTTTATTCCTTATTTTGCCACAGACATGCTACAGGTTACTTTATAAGTCACCCAAAATGCAAAAAAATACCTTTAGTGGTAGGCATTCATTACTCTTTGTGGTAAGCATTTAAACTATTTAGACCACACAATCAGACCACACAATTAGACCAGTAACCAGTATGCTGTGCACCTTTCCTAGGGAATTAGAAGGCTGGTAGGCCAAAAGTTAGCCATTATGGAAATTTTAGGACTTAGATCCCTGTTTGAAAATTCAGGCAAATTAGAAAGAGCTGCCTTGGTTCCTTCTAAATTCATGGAGATTCTTCCCCTTACAGTTCCTCAAAAAACAAAGATATATTTCCTTAATGTTCTCTGAGAATAGTAAGTATATGAGACCACTTAGTGAAGATGATCTGAAAAGCAAATAGATTTTGGATCTTCATACTGCTCAGGCACGAGCTAAGTGATAGGATTACAAGTCTGTCAAGACCAGAGCACTTAAAGGCATGCTCAGAAATTCATGTGCCTGAAAAATAGCAGTGACTAGTGGTGTTCCCCAGGGGTCGGTGCTTGGTCCGGTCTTGTTCAACATCTTCATCGAAGACCCTACCGAGAGAATAGTGTCTGCCCTCAGCAAGTACACCAATGATACAAAGCCGGGAGGAGTGGCCAACACGCCAGAAGCCTGTGCTGCCTGGACAGGCTGGAGAGCTGGGCAGGAAGAAACCAAATGAGGTTTAACAAGAGCAAGTGTAGAGTCCTGCACCTGGGAAGGAACAACCGGACATATCAGTACAGGCTGGGGGATGACCTGCAGGAGAGGAGCTCTGAGGAGAAGGACCTGGGGGTCCTGGTGGATGACAGGTTGACCATGAGCCAGCAGTGTGCCCTGGTGGCCAAGAGGGCCAATGGGATCCTGGGGTGCATTAAAAGGAGCGTGGCCAGCAGGTCAAGGGAGGTGATCCTCCCCCTCTACTCTGCCCTGGTCAGGCCTCACCTGGAGTACTGTGTCCAGTTCTGGGCTCCCCGGTACAAAAAAGACAGGGATCTCCTGGAAAAAGTCCATCAGAAGTCCACAAAGATGATACAGGGCCTGGAGCATCTTCCCTGTGAGGAAAGGCTGAGAGACCTGGGTCTGTTCAGCCTGGAGAAAAGAAGACTGAGAGGGGATCTCATCAACGTGTATAAATACCTGAGGTGTGGGAGACAGAGGGATTTGACCAACCTCTTTTCAGTGGTTTGTGGGGACAGGATAAAGGGGTAATGGCCACAAAATGGAGCACAGGAAGTTCCGCACCAACATGCGAATGATCTTCATGGTGAGGGTGATGGAGCACTGGAACAGGGTGCCCAGGGTGGTTGTTGAGTCTCCTTCTCTGGAGATATTCAAGGCCTGTCTGGACGTCTACCTGGGCAACCTGCTCTAGGGAACCTGCTTTGGCAGGGGGGTTGGACTCGATGATCTCTTGAGGTCCCTTCTCACCCCTACAATTCTGTGATTCTGTGATTCTGTTAAATCTTAAGGTACGAAAACTGATGTGCTTTCAGCTTCAAGTCAAATTCCCTTCAGGATTAGATGAGTGCTGAACAGGGATTTTCTAGGACCATATTTCTACTGAAGTCTATTTTGGCCATCAGTTTCAGTCTGTAGAATAAAGGAACCAATGCTCCCAAGCCTTAGAGGATTACTGCACTAAAGAGAGGAAATACGTGGAAAAAATGGCACATCAGAATTAGGGAGGTAATATATCCAAGCATGTGAATTTTGTCAGTATGCTCTGCTCAAACATCTCATGGATTCAGTCTGATCATGTCACACATGAATCTTGTCTGTGTGATAATATTAGAATATTTTCCTGTTAGGTTGGTGATTTGCTTCAGGAGTGGCACTCTAGTACCCAAAAAGTGAGAGTAGACATACTTTTATGGCCTCCTGTTGGTTCATGCTCTGTGAATTAGGTGATATTTATGGACTTTTTTTTTCCTTGTAGGTCTCGACTGAAGAAGGAATGAGCTTAGCCAGAGAATACTCCTGCTCCTTTTTTGAGACTTCTGCTGCCCTCCGCTTCTACATTGATGATGTCTTTCATGGACTAGTGAGGGAAATCCAAAGGAAAGAGTCCTCACTACCCATGGCAGAGAAGATGAAGAGGAAGAATAGTCTGTGACAGAAGCTGAAAGGGTCCCTGAAGAAAGAAAAGGAAAGTACAACTTGATGGTAATACCCCAGGAGCCACCCCTCAGGAGCTGATCACAGTAACCTGTAACAGTTTGAAAAGGCAGCATTGACACAGCATCTTCCAGACCAGGTCCTGGAGTTCCTTCCCTTCAGCCCTCATGCAGAAGTAGCTCCTTGAAGGCCCAATTCATGGTTGCCCTATGGCTCCTCTGTATTATATATCAAATCACTTAGCATGCCCTCTCATCCCTTCTCTCCACATCTGAGTGGAGAAAATACTGGGCTTTTTCCCTGTGGTTCCTGGCTGGTCTTCAAAGGCTAGGAATTGAGCCAGCATCCAGGGCAGAACCAGCTTCTACCATTTCTAGAGTAAGGGATGCATGTATTGCCTCCTCTCTGTCCATGCATGGATCATTTCATCATCCCAGGAATGATTAACATTCATTTCAATGGACATTTTGACTGTTTAAGGACTTTAGGATTTGACCTTCAGCTTTGCTTTCACATGTAGATTTAGGGTTAGACTGTGCTCAGCCTGTGTGTCTGTGTGTGTGAGCTGGGACCAGAGGGAACACTGGGGGCTCCCAATTTTGACCCTGTAGAGCCCCATCCTGACTGTGTTCTTTCCATTTAGCAGGAAGGGTTGGCAAGCATAGCACAAATCCCACACTGGCCATCCAGAAGGCTGCAGGACTACAGCTCTATCTCCTCTACTTATTCATTAGACCTGGATAGCAGAGGTACATTGTCCTACAGATATGCAGTGGATTGGCCACTCGTGCAGTCCACCAAGGAGTGCACAAAAATCAGTTCCCAGAGCAGTGCAGCTCTGCCCCACCATAACATCTGCATTGTAGCATTCAGCCCTCGACTTCCTACAGAATTGCATTGTCAGTCACTGTCTTTCACTGTCCATGACCATCCAAGTGAATCATTTGATTGATCAGTTGGACAGGTCTTTTAAATATTCATTTTTTAAAGCTGGCGTGAAGTAGAATATAGTCTCATTGACTTTTTTTTCCAGACTTCTTTTAATATTGACTTTATTTATAAATTTTACAAGTAAATCATGCATACATTTTGCATTTTGTCAAAAAATAAAGATCATGAATTCCATGAAGCTATGCTAGTAGTCAGTGTCATTTGTGTCTGTTCTGTTATATTTAAAATATTATTAGAAAAAATATGTGTGTTCCTTAGTGAATGTTCATTTTTTCACTTTTCTTCTTTGACTATTTTTCAGAGTTTGGACAAATTAATTTTGGAGGAACTGGTTGGGGGGGGGGCAGTTGATTTGTTTTTCCCAGTTGTCCTGGTTTCAGTTAGGACAGAGTTATTTTTCCTCCTAGTAGCTGGTAGGGTGCTATGTTATGGATTAGGATGAGAATAGTGGGCTAGAATAGGAAACCCCAGTCGCCCAGGAATCTTAGAAGTTATTATGGACTGGCCAGAAGGCAAATACTTTGGGATATCATCAGAGGAGGAAGTGGCCCGTGCTGAGGAAGCCCCACTGTACAACAAGCTACCAGAAAATGAGAAGAGATATGCCCTGTTCACTGATGGGTCCTGTTGCATTGTGGGAAAGCATCGGAGATGGAAAGCTGCTGTATGGAGTCCTACACGACGAGTTGCAGAAGCTGCTGAGGGAGAAGGTGAATCGAGTCAATTTGCAGAAGTGAAAGCCATCCAGCTGGCTTTAGATATTGCTGAACAAGAAAAGTGGCCAGTTCTCTATCCCTATTCATGGATGGTAGCAAATGCCCTGTGGGGGTGGTTACAGCAATGGAAGCAGAACAATTGGCAGCGCAGGGGCAAACCCATCTGGGCTGCTTCACTGTGGCAAGATATTGCTGCCCGGGTAGAGAACCTGGTTGTAAAGGTACGCCACGTAGATGCTCCTGTGCCCAAGAATCGGGCTACTGAAGAACATCAAAACAACCAGCAGGTGGATCAGGCTGCTAAGATTGAAGTGGCTCAGGTGGACCTGGACTGGCAACATAAGGGTGAATTATTTATAGCCCGATGGGCCCATGACACCTCAGGCCATCAAGGTAGAGATGCCACATACAGATGGGCTCGTGATCGAGGGGTGGACCTCACCATGGACACTATAGCACAGGTTATTCATGATTGTGAAACATGTGCTGCAATCAAGCAAGCCAAACGGTCAAAGCCTCTTTGGTATGGAGGACGATGGCTGAAATATAAATATGGAGAGGCCTGGCAGATTGATTACATCACACTCCCTCAAACCCGTAACGGCAAGCGCCACATACTTACAATGGTGGAAGCGACCACTGGATGGCTGGAAACATATCCTGTGCCTCATGCCACCACCCGGAACACTATCCTGGGCCTTGAAAAGCAAGTCCTATGGCGACATGGCACCCCAGAAAGAATTGAGTCAGACATTGGGACTCATTTCTGAAAAACAACCTTATAGACACTTGGGCCAAAGAACATGGTATTGAGTGGGTGTATCACATCCCCTATCATGCACCAACCTCTGGGAAAGTTGAGCGATACAATGGACTGTTAAAGACTACACTGAAAGCGATGGGTGCTGGGACATTCAGAAATTGGGATACACATTTGGTAAAGGCCACCTGGTTAGTCAATACTAGGGGATCTGCCAGCTGAGCTGGACCTGCCCAATCAAACCTGCTATGTACAGTAGAAGGGGATGAAGTTCCTGTAGTGCATGTAAGAAACATGCTGGGAAAGACAGTCTGGGCTACTCCTGCCTCAGGAAAAGGCAAACCCATTCATGGGATTGCTTTTGCTCAAGGACCTGGATGCACTTGTTGAATAATGCAAAAGAATGGGGAGGTCCGGTGTGTACCTCAAGGGGATTTAATACTGGGTGAGAATAGCCCATGAGTTGAGTTGTATTATGTTAATTGTTATATAATACTGTGTGTCATCACTACCATAGATGAAAATGGTGATTAACTAGAATGTATTGGAAAGAGTGTAACCTGAGCATGACATAAATGTTATGGAATAAGGGGTGGATATATGTCATGGTTTCAGTTAGGACAGTTATTTTTCCTCCTAGTAGCTGGTAGGGTGCTATGTTCTGGATTAGGATGAGAAGAGTGCTGATAACATGCTGATGTTTTAATTGCTGCAGAGCAATGCTTACACTAAGCCAAGGACTTTTCAGCTTCTCGCTCTGTCCTGCCAGCGGGCAGGCTGGGGGTGCAGCAAGAGCTGGGAGGGGACAGACCCAGGACAGCTGACCCAAACTGGCCAAAGGGGTATTCCATACCATCTGACATCATGCTCAACAATATATAGGGGTGGCTAGCCGGGGTGGGGGGCTGGCTGCTTGGGGTTGGGCTGGGCATCGGTCAGCGGGTGGTGAGCAATTGCATTGTGCATCACTTGTTTGTACATATTATTATTATTATTATTTTCTATCTTAATAAACTGTCTTTATCTCAACCCACAGGCTTCACTTTCCTGTTTCTCTCCCCCATCCCAGAGAGGGAGGGGGGTGGGTGAGCGAACGGCTGTGTGGTGTTTAGCTGCCAGCCGGGTTAAACCACAACAGCAGTTAAATATGAAAAGGTTAAGGTTTCATTAAAATTTTCAGTTAAAATCTGCTATTTTATTCTCTACTTTCTCTTCCATTCAAGAAAAAACAGAAATTTTCCATCAAAGGTGACACTTCAATGTGTACAGTTAGATAATATGTGACTATATAAATAATCTTTGAAAAGATTATTTTATAGAAATATACGTACATATAAGCATTTTGGCGTATTTTACAATCCCTGCCTCCAACAACTGTATTCTGCATTTACCTTACTGTAATTACTATTATTATTTTACCTGTATTGCCACAGACATTTTAGGTAAAGCTCCTAAAGGCCGAGATGTGCTTGCCCAAAGAGTTTATGAGTTAAGTATTGGTGGAGAGACAACAGGAGGCTACACTGAACAGATGGTGGCTTTGAGACTATAAATAACAAGAGGAACATCTGTGACTGTTCCAGTACTGCACACTGCACAGAGGGGAATGAAGCAGTCATTCCACATGTAAGAGACCATAGAAATTACTGGGAAACCTTGAGGGATGTTCATTGGTCCTTTTCAGGCAGATGCCTAAGCTTTGAGTCAATTGAAAAACATTTAGTATGTGTTATTATTTCACCCACACTACTGTGGGACTTACTACATCAATACTGGCTTTGAGTTGTAGTTTTAGGGGTAGCCTGCTTCTAGTCAGTTTGAAATATCAAAAAAGTTGCAAAAGGGCAACAGATACAGTCTGTTAGATACAGTCTAAGATTAAGCCTTAAATGAATTTGTATATTAAAGATACCCATTCTCTGGCATTAAGGTCATCTGGCATGGAACAATATTTTTCCATACTATGAAACTGTCAGCCTTCACAGCAGGGTTATCACACACACACTGCTGTTGGAAATGGCCCCTGGAGTGTGCTGGGTTCTGCATCATGCTCAGCAACTGGTTAGGCAAGTGCTAGCTGATGTGATTTGAAACCATAGTAAGAATCATTTTAAGAATGTAACAGTACGGATCTGCTTGGGAACCTCCCTTGGTATTTTCTAATTATTAGTACAGACACAGCTTACATAGTCATAATTATGTGTACCAAGCTCATGAAATCTTCACATTCTCAGTATCTCCATAGCTATCCTATACATGCCAGATTTTAAAAGATATTTGGTAATAAGTTAGTCACTTCAAAAAGAATGGGACCCTCTGAGGATCTTCTGCTACATTTTCAATAAGCAACTTCAGGCATCTGAGTATGTATGGGGCAGAAAGGTCTGGTTTTATCTCACTCCACTTTAGTCATATAGAAGCTGAGTATGACACCCAGTTATTGAGTTCCTTACTGGTTAATAAGCAGAGAGGTTCCTTGGGTGATTTGTTCCATCTCCCTTGGATAGTTAGCATTTGACAAATCACTGCCTAAAATGGCTGCCTCTTTCCAGCTCTTTTATGTTGCTCCATAAAGTGCAACTTGTGTCTAGGCCTAACTTTTTGATAGCTAATAAAAGCATATATGATGAACCCCATCGTTAACGATCTGTCTACCTCCTAACTATGGCAGAGTAGAGAATGGTGCTGTAAATGCTTGGCATTGAATCTTGTCTCTGAAACACCTGACCATCCTTTATTTTTAAAATAGGAATATCATTCTGATTTACCATCACCTAATTCCTCAATAATCTATAATACTTAACCTCAGTTAATTGAGCAGAGCTGATGGAGGTTATAGTCAGTGAGGTTAACATAAGTCATAACTGCACAAGAGGCTGGGTGCAGCTGCTTTACCTAATTAATCATTATGATTCCATCACAGAAGGCTGTATTTAGGTGTCAAGCCTAGCTGACAGAGTTAAAAAACATCAGCTCTGTGTCTAAAGACTTTTCCATCTCTGACTAGTCTCTCATCTAACCATGTCTGGAAAATCTGAAGAAGGAAACTGATCATTTTATTTTGCTATGTTGCCTACAGCCCCATGAAGGTGGCAGATATAACTTACTCCACTGACAGACTGTGTTGCAGTTGGACCATAATTCAGTTTACTTCCTTTATAATTAAAGCAAGCTATTAAATAAGATAAAAAATAACACTTTGAAAATGTACCTACAGCATCTCTCACAAATATATAATATATGGAATTCTTCCCAGTTTTGGCAGATCCCATGGTGAATCTAGTTGTGAAGTAATTATCTCTGGGGAAGGCTGTAAGTCAGGGTGGAATTTTTCAGTGCATAAATTTTCCTTTTTCACGTGTTCTTCATATAGGCCTTAGGACTTAAACACAGGAACATTCTGTGTTCCCTCACATTGTCAGTTCATGTATGATATGAACAGGCTGATGTCTTTACAAATGATTGAAAATCATTTTTTTACAGCAAGAAAAACAAACAAACAAACAAACAAAAACAAGGAAGAAGAAAATTTTAAGGCTGAGTTGTAAGAACACATGGCTAGAATGAAAAGAAGGAATTCTCCTCCTTTTTGTCCACTATATAATTCATGTTTCTGTCTGTCTTTCAGTCTAATCCTTTCTTAGACATTTGATCCCTCCCCATATTGTGGCAGATGACAGGAAAACAAGAAATGATGGCCCTCAGCAGAGCTTAGTTTCTCATAGTGATGATATACATTCTACAGCAATATCAATGTATTCTCCCAGATTGCATGTTACGCTCTCTGTGGGCCAGACCGTAATATCTGTGATAAGCAAAATAGCTGTCAGCAAAGGTACCTGCTGCAGCCATCTCAGATGGAGATACTGAGATGATGATATCAACTGTTAAAAATTACACTGAAAACCAGCAATTCAGTTCCTATAAATCAAAGTTTACAGTTAGCTATAGGAGTACATGAGTATTTGCCTGAATTTGTACTAGCAACGGAAACTAGCAATATAATTGTCTAGTGTAGACAACTATGTTAATATCATTCATATAAGTATACTTACGATAGCAGACATATTTAGACACCCCCTCAGGATATCTCATATATATGGGTGTGTATCATGCACACTTCTTCTTGTCTATGTCTCTGACAAATCCCAAAAAACTAGTAGAGGAAAAGTGAAATGACAGAATGTATCTTTAACACAGTATTAAAATCTCTGTTCTCAGAAAAATGAATACCATTTGGATAGAGTAGTGTCTTAGCCCCCTTCTGATCAGCCTCTCTTTTAGCATTCTTTCTAGCTTGACCTGTCCCTTCAAGTATGTGCTCCTCCTTAGGATGTCTGCCTGGCAAAATGATTTGTAATGGGGATGGCATTGTCTCACAGATGCTGTGAAAGTCACCCCAAGCGGCATTGCCCTGCACCTCTAGCCTAATTTATTACTCCCTGATGCTCCTGGTTCTAAGCCACCTCAATTTGAGCTCTCCAATTCTGTTATATCGTGCTGAATTATGAGGTTGTTTTGTGATGAGAACAAATATCCACTCAAAAGCACCAAACTCATTTCATGATCTGAATTTTTTCCCCAAGAGGTAATAAAGACAAGAACATCCAAAGCCATTGCATCACCTACTGTATATCTTCAGTCAATACATAATTAATGTGACAATGAGATTTTCCCATTCTTGCACTTTGTCATGCATCATATTTTTTACAACTTACAGCCTTACAACTGTTTCAACAACTACAAGACCAAGCTCAAGAATGTGAAATGTGTTAATTTGATTCGTGTCAGTATGGAACAATGCTAGGGCCGCATGATGAAATATCACCTTCTATTTAAGAAAAACAGAGTGATTAGTGTACATGGTTCTTGTATCATGCAAAGGAAGGGCCCAGCAATTTGTGTAAGTAGAGGGTTTGAAGGGCGAACATTGAGACTCGAGTCTGGGAGATAAGAGGACCAATGAGTGTTTTTTAGGAAACTGCTGACTTTTGCATGGGACTCTGCCCAAGCCTCTGATATCCAGCAAAGAGATCCACCAAATAAGGAGAAAGGGGGAGTTGAAGGACGACCGAAGGACAAAGCCTGGGAGGAAGACTACGAGCCTTCAGCACAAGAGACCCCCAGAAAGACCACCAGAGACTGATACGCATGCGACCGGAGAGGGTTCAGATTCCAGGAACTAATTAAAATAACCCTGCCTTTTCTAGGAATAGTGATGAATATGTATTAGTCTAGGAGCATAAAAATCAGCCACCTGATGTAACAGGTGTGCGTCTTGGTGGAGCAGAGACTCCCGGCGCACCCAGCGCTGTTTGCTTGCCTCTATTCGCTTAATAAATTACAAACTTTAATTAGAATCCTATTTGGGACTCAGTCATTTATCACAAGAAGATCATTATTTTTCATGGCTGCAGTTGGAACAGAATTCCAGGTAAAGAACAATATTAGGAAGGTAAAGCAAAGCAAGTCCTCTATGTGAATATCACATAGCCTTTATTTGCATAAAAGAGAACAGCATTGTTTTACCCTTATATTTTAAGTATAATTAATAGAAGAGGAAGGCAGTGTATTTCACCTCTATGAAATTTGGTGGACAAAATTTTAATATTTCTCTGCTTTTGCTGTATTCTACAAACAAGATAATTTGGAACTCCTTGCCCTGAAAAGAATAAATCAGGATAGAGGTAGTAGATTCAAAATTTCTTTTGTAAATGATGGTTGTGTCCCCTCCAACATCCTGCCCTGATGAAGACTCCAAGACAGTTCCTTCCATTGGTTTTCCAGCAATCCCAAACCACCAGGGCTGACCTCTTCAGCTCCATTCAGATAAACTCACCCTTTTTCAGTTTTATTTCACTTGTTCTATTCCATCACCGACAGCAGTGTAAAAGGCAGTCTCTGGTGCTTTTAACAAACTAAAGACATTGCATCTTTTGCCTCCTTCATAAATTTCCCATACTTTCAGTGTTCATACTAAGCAGAATAAGTAATATTTATCATGATAAACTTTTTGCAAAGTCACACAGCTTTCTGAATAGGAAGCTGTTCGGCTCTGGGGTGATCGGCTCTGGGGCAGATGCGTTCTGTGGTGGAGTGAGGGATTGAGGTGGGCAGGGCTTTTTTTCCGGCATCGAGGCCACTTGAGGCAGCCGAGGGAGCAGCCAGGACCCGGCAGCCCTCACAGGGGAGGCTGACGAGGCGTAGGCAGAGCCAGCAGCACCCCCTCCCCTGAAGTTCAAAAGCAGCCCCTAGGGAGCGTGAGCAGCAAACAGGACGTGGTGCGTCAGTAGGGCATGGCATGGCAGTTTGCATGGCAGTAACAGGATGGGCAAACAGGGCGTGGTGTGGCAGTTTGCGTGGCAGTAACAGGATGAGCAAAAGGTGTGGTGCGTCAGTAGGGCGTGGCGTGGCAGTTTGCGTGGTAGTTTGCGCAGACAGGGCGTGCTCAAGCAGGGCAGAGCATCCTGCCCCACTCAGAACAGCTCATCTACCAGCTGTCTACCTATAGCTGAACCACCATGGTGTGCACTAGGCAGAAAACTCTTTCTAGAAAGTCTGTGGTGACTCAGACTGAGTGCCCGCTCAAAAATGCAGCAGTTCAGGTCTCTGGATGCAGGGAGTGCCTGAGCCTGTTGCTGACATCTGAGGGCGGCAGAGACACTGTGTGTGTGAAGTGTGAGCAGGTGGATGACCTGGTCAGCCTGGTGGCAGAGCTCAAGGAGGAGGTGGAGAGGTTAAGGGCCATCTGGGAGTGTGAGCAGGAGATAGACTGGTGGAGCAACTCCCTGCAAGGCCTGAAGGAAAGGCAGCGGGGTGAGACACCCCAAACAGCGGTGGACCCTCTGCCCTGTCCCTGTCGAGCAGAGGGAGGGGACCTAGGAGATGAAGAGGAATGGAAGCAGGTCCCTGCTTGGCATCACAGGCAATGCCCCTCCCTACGGGCCTCGCCTTCCCAGGTGCCCTTACACAACAGGTTTGAGGCCTTGGAGCTTGAGAGACTGGTGGGTGAGGATGAGGTGAAAAGTCTACCCAGGAGGATGTCTAGGGTGAGGAAGTCGACTCCACTCCTCAAGACTGCCTCCACCAAGAAAGAAAAAAGGGTGATTGTTGTAGGTGACTCCCTTCTCAGGGGAACAGAGGGCCCTATTTGTTGGCCTGACCCTACCCGTAGGGAAGTCTGCTGCCTCCCTGGGGCTAGGGTCAGGGACATTGCCAGAAACCTTCCTAACCTGGTTCACCCCTCTGATTACTATCCTGTATTGATAGTCCAGGCTGGCAGTGATTAAATTGCTGAGAGAAGCCTGAAGGCTATCAAACGGGACTTTAGGGGACTGGGACGATTAGTAGATGGAGCAGGAGTACAGGTGGTGTTTTCCTCCATCCCTACAGTGGCAGGGAGGGGTACAGAGAGGATACAGAAAGCCCACCTGACAAACACATGGCTCAGAGGCTGGTGCCAACACAGGAATTTTGTTTTTTTTGACCATGAAGCGCTTTACTCAGAACCCGGCCTGATAACTGCAGATGGTCCCACCTGTCTCTTAGGGAAAAATGGATACTAGCCCAGGAGCTGTCAGGGCTCATTGAGAGGGTTTAAACTAGTGTCCTGGTTTCAGTTAGGACAGAGTTAATTTTCCTCCTAGTAGCTGGTAGTGTGCTATGTTTTGGATTAGGATGAGAAGAGTGCTGATAACATGCTGATGTTTTAATTGCTGCAGAGCAGTGCTTCCACTAAGCCAAGGACTTTTCAGCTTCTCGCTCTGTCCTGCCAGCGGGCAGGCTGGGGGTGCAGCAAGAGCTGGGAGGGGACAGACCCAGGACAGCTGACCCAAACTGGCCAAAGGGGTATTCCATACCATCTGACATCATGCTCAACAATATATAGGGGTGGCTAGCTGGGGTGGGGGGCCGGCTGCTCGGGGTTGGGCTGGGCATCGGTCAGCG
>MU012825.1:44870-57609 GCA_011074415.1 Stictonetta naevosa | reverse complement strand
GTTGATGTTTCTCTGATTCATTTGTTGGTTTTGGGGGTGGAGTGGTGTGTGTGTATGTGTGTGTGTTTCCTGGAATATATATTCTCTCCTGTGGGAGTGTTACAGATTACAATACCAAACAGTTCATATGTTTTTATCACTTTTTTTTTTTTATATAAATGAAATGTCTGATGATCCAAAATGAATGATTTATCATTATAAGAGCTATTGTTTCTCTTCACTGCAATGGCAAATAGGCTTGTTCTTCCAGTCATCCACTAGATTTTGTTACTTGTGAAGCCAAAAGATTATTTATTGTCTCTACTTTCTGTGCAACTAAAAGATAAATTTTGCCATTGCCCTGATTGTTGTTCTGACACTTATATTGAACATATAACAATAACATATAGAGCAATATAAAATGTATTGCTATCTTGATTTTTATATAAATACACATATGTACGTAGATGTGTAAATATTACTTTTTAAGTACATATGCATAATGAGTAAAATAACAATATAGTTTAATAAAACAAGAATTTCCCTCTCTCTATATATATAATTTTGTTCTATATAAACAAACAAACAATATATATGTATATGTATAACAATTGCTATATATTTATATCAATGTCTCTATATATGGACATAATTATATATGTGTATACACATACAATCAACAAAATAAGAATCTACTTTTTCAAACCCCAATACAGATTTCACTAATATAGATAGCTCTAACATAATACTGTGTTCTGTCAAATATATTTGAATATTTAATTCCATTTTGCTATCATTTATTAATTAAACTTAATAATATTATCATTATTAGGCTGTTGGCAGAGATCATCTGCACTTAGACCTGGTTACCAGGTGGCACTGAAGTGCAGCCTTTCAGAAATAAAATCGAGAAAACCCTTTTTGTGGACTCATCAAATCAGAGAATCATTTATGTTGGAAAAGGCTCTTAAGATAACCAGGGCCAACCACCAGCCTAACACTACCAAATCCACCACTAAACCATGTCCTTAAGCATCACTTCCACATGTATTTTAAACACCTCCATGGATGGCATCTCCACCACTTCCCTAGGCAGCCTGTTTCAATGGTTAAACACTCTCCATGAACAATTTTTTCCTAATATCCAATCTAAACCTCCCCTAGTGCAACCTGAAATTATTTCCTCATGTTCTATCACTTGCCACCTAAGAAAAAGAAAAGGCTGTGGATGTGGTAAAGGCTGTGGATGTGGTATACCTTGACTTCAGTAAGGCTTTTGACACTGTCCCCCACAGCATTCTCCTCAGGAAACTGGCTGCTCATGGCTTGGACTGGCATACGCTTCGTTGGGTTAAGAGCTGGCTGGATGGCTGGGCCCAGAGAGTAGTGGTGAATAGAGTCAAATCCAGTTGGAGGCCGGTCACTAGTGGAGTCCCCCAGGGCTCGGTACTGGGGCCAGTCCTCTTTAACATCTTTATCGATGATCTGGATGAGGGGATCGAGTGCACCCTCAGTAAGTTTGCAGACGACACCAAGTTAGGTGCATGTGTTGATCTGCTCAAGGGTAGGAAGGCTCTGCAGGAAGATCTGGATAGGCTGGACCGATGGGCTGAGGCCAACTGTATGAAGTTCAACATGGCCAAGTGCTGGGTCCCGCACCTGGGGCACAACAACCTCAAGCAGCGCTACAGGCTGGGAGATGCATGCTTAGAAAGTTGTCTGGCAGAGAAGGACCTGGGGGTATTGGTTGATAGTCGGCTGAATATGAGCCAGCAGTGTGCTCAGGCGGCCAAGAAGGCCAACAGCATCCTGGCTTGTATAAGAAACAGCGTGGCCAACAGGTCCAGGGAAGTGATTGTTCCCCTGTACTCAGCTCTGGTGAGGCTGCACCTCGAGTACTGTGTTCAATTTTGGGCCCCTCACCACAAGAAGGACATGGAGGTGCTTGAGCGAGTCTAGAGAAGGGCTACAAAGCCCTTAAAGGAGGGCTCCTTGAAGGAGACTGTAGCAAGGTGGGCGTTGGTCTATGCTCCCATGTGCCTGGTGACAGGATGAGGGGGAATGGGCTGAATTTGTACCAAGAGAGGTTTAGGTGGGATATTAGGAAAAACTTCTTTACTGAAAGGGTTGTCAGTCATTGGAATAGGCTGCCCAGGGAAGTGGTTGAGTCACCATCCCTGGAGGTCTTTAAAAGACGTTTAGATGTAGAGTTTAGGGATATGGTTTAGTGGAGGACTTATTAGGTCAGAGGTTGGACTCCGTGATCTTGGAGGTCTCTTCCAACCTAGACTATTCTGTGATTCTGTGAAAAGAGACCAACTTCTTCCTCGCAGCAACCACTTTTCAGGTAGTTTTAGGGAATGATGAAGCCACTTTTTCTCCAGACTAAACAATCTCTTAGCCAATCCACATATGTCGTGTTTTCAAGTCCTTTCAACAGCTTTGTTTCTCTTCTCCGAACACATTCCGGAAACTCAATATCTTTTGAGGGTCTGAAAGCTGAATTCATTATTCAAGGTACAGTTTCACCAATGGCAACTACAGAGGGATAGTCACTGGTCCAGCTAGGCATACTATTTCTGATTCAGGCCAGAATGCCATTGGACTTCCTGGCCACCTGGACACATGTTGAGCTGGCTGTCAACCAACATACCCAGGTCCTTTTCTGCTGGGTAACTTTCCAGCCACTCTTTCCCAAGACTATACTGCTTGTCATAACAATTTGAGTTATGACCCAAATGCAAAACCTAGCATTTAGCCTTCTTGAATGCAATGCAATTAGAATTGGCCCATCATTCTAGCTTATCCAAAACCCTCTGCAGAGGGATTCCTACCCTCAAGCAGAAAAATAGTGTCCAACTTAGTGTCATCTGCAAACTTACTGAGGGTGCACTCAATCCTCTGATTAAGATCACTGATGTTACACAAACCTGGCCTCAGTACTGAGCCATGTGGAACACCTTGCGGCTGGCTCCCAAATGGATTTAACTCCATTCACCGAAACCCTTTAGGCCCAGTCAATCAGACTTTTTTTTTTTTTTTTTTTTTCTTTTTTCTTTTTTTTAACAAGTGGACAATACATCCATGGGCAGCCACATTCTCCAGGAAAATGCTGTGGGAAACAGTATCAAAGGCTAAAGTCCACGTAAACAACATCCATAGCCATTTGCATCCACTAAGCATCTCATCTTATTATAGAAGATCAGGTTAGTCAGTCAGGACATACCTTTCCTAAACCCATACTAAGAGGTTCTGATTACCTCATTGTCCTGTATGTGCTGTGTGATAGCACCCAAGGTGATCTCCTCCACGACCTTCTTTGGCATGAAGATCAGGCCAACAGGCCTGTAATTCCCTGGATCATCCTCCCTGTACTTCTTGCAGATGGGTGTCACATTCATTGACCTCCAGTCAGCTGCAACCTCCCCAGTTAGCCAGGACTGCTGATAAGTTATTGACAGGCACTTGTCCTAGCTCCTTCAGTACACTTGGGTGGATCCTGTCTGGACCCATAGATCTGTGTGTGTTCACGTGGTGTAGTAGGTCACTAACAATTTTCCCTTGGGTTGTAAAGGTTTCATTCAGCTCCCTGTCTCCATCTCCCATCTCAGCAGGCTAGGTACACTGAGAGCAATCAGTCTTACTAATAAAGATTAAGGCAAAGGAATCCTTAAGTACCTCAACCTTTTCCTCATCTCTCATAAATACGTTTTCCTCTGGATCCAATGCAAGATGGAGAGTCTCTTCAATCCTACGTTTTTTTTTTATATATTTATAAAAAATTTTTTTTTTTTTTTTTTTTTTTTTTTAATGCAGTATCCAAGTTGAATTCTAGTTCTAGTTTCAGGCACGTCTATAAAGTTTAACCTCCCATATAGTATGAAACTCAGATGGGATTTATTTACATAATATTATTCAAGAAGGCTGTTTCTGTCTTTACAAGGGATGGATATTGCAGTCTTGCCTTTATCAAATGTTGCAGGGCAACAACAGATCTTTTCACTATGCACATCAATGGTGAGAAGCTAAAAGATGCATTGCTTTTGTTTGTTTGGTTTTTTACATGGAATCAGCCTGAGTCAGACTAATTCACAAATCTCACCTCAGAAGAGATCCCATAACACAGCTGCCTGAACTGGACCCATGAATTTCGTACTTGGACAATTAATTGCAGAGAACTTGATAGGGAACATGAATATGGTCCCTCTCTCTTATTTTCAGTCATTTTTCAGTCAACATTCAAGGCTATGACCTTACGATCTCATTCTTGATCTCTACATATATCTTGTGATATGTCTTGACCAATTTCCAAGTTGTCCATTTTGATTCTACATTCTCTGAATGTTCTTTAGTGCTAGTGAGATCTCTGGATGACCACTTTTTTTTTTTTTTTTTTTTTGCTACTTCTAAAAAAAAAGGACAATTTTGTTCTAGAGTGCTACAACAATACCACCTACCCTTGCCTTTCCTATACCTTTTCTTGTCCTATATTTTTCTACCACCCTAAGAATATAGCCCTTGTCCTTGTTCAATTAGAGCTAAACCACAGATGAAGCTCTCAAGCTTTTCTGCTAAATTTGCACAAATGACAAATCTTGTCATAAGTCCTATCAAATTTAGGGTCAAAGCATGGACAGCAAGGAACTCAAACTGAAGAAGTGAACAGTGACAGTTTCTGGTAAAGAAGCATCATCCAGTTTCTGGAATTCGGCATCAACACAAGTTCCTATGGTCTCTTGTGTTGATTCACAAGATTTTTATTTATATTATTTTTTTAGAGTGAGATACAGATCCACAACAGTCACTTAATCTGTGTGTGGCTTTTGTTCCCATTAAGTAGGAAGAGATATTCCCTCATTATGGTCAGACAACATGTCTGGTTTTAAGAAAGGGAAAAAATGTAAGCATGGGGGGGAATATGGTGTATAGAGGAAGTATGGAGGAATTATGTGTTTTTCTTTTAGTTGGAACTTGGAAAACTTTGCATTTTTTGAGACTTAAAAACTTCAATTCAAAATAAAAAAATAGGATTTTTGAAGGCTTTTAAGAGAAGTCTTGGGACATCTTTTTACACAATAAAGTTTGCTGCTACAACAGCATAATGAGGCAAAAGGTAACAATTAGTTTCCAACATGTTATTTAACTGTATGAAAAAAAAAATAATAATAATAAAAAAAATGTCTTCTACAATTTGCTGATTAAGATTTAAGAATTGGGGGTCTAAGAAATTTTCTATTTCTACATGTGGCACACATTCACCATGGAACAAAAGTTAATGGAATTCTAACTTGTTTGTTTGTTTGTTTATTCTAGAGCTTGATGACAGAGTTACATTTACCAGAATTCTTACACAGGTGAAGACTGATTGAGCCTTTCAGTCTTGTTCAGACAAATAGCCCAATGGATGTCTTGAGATTTTATCTTTCTCTAGATCCAGGATTTTTAAAGCTGACTTTCTGACAAGGCAAGCTTCCAGTACTATAATAATTAGAGATCCAGAAAGAAAATGTTAATACACTTCCTTAAATAATAACTCAGATATTTCTTTTCAGGATAAGAATCTAATGGGATACAGGAAGGAAATTCAAAAAGACTAGCAATAATAACAACAGCAACAAAAGAAGAAAGTTCTGTATCTTTTAATTGTTGCTACAAACCCAAAACAGCAATTCAAACAATGGTTAACAAAATAAAATTTAATAATAATAATAATAATCTCATGTGTTCAAAAGGGAAAGTTAGCTATTTATTTAGTGTTCTAGAGTTATTCTGTCTCAATTCGAGCTGAAAAATTAGTCATAGTTATGACAGATGTTGAAAAGACTTGAATAAAGTAGAAATAGAATATGTCAATCTGCCTGAAGGTAGGAAGGCTCTGCAGGAAGATCTGGATAGGCTGGACCAATGGGCTGAGGCCAACTGTATGAAGTTCAACAAGACCAAGTGCCAGGTCCTGCACCTGGGGCAAAACAACTCCAAGCGGCGCTACAGGCTGGGACATGAGTGGTTAGAAAGCTGCCTGGCAGAGAAGGACCTGGGAGTATTGGTTGATAGTCGGCTGAATATGAGCCAGCAGTGTGCTCAGGTGGCCAGGAAGGCCAACAGCATCCTGGCTTGTATAAGAAACAGCGTGGCCAACAGGTCCAGGGAAGTGATTGTTCCCCTGTACTCAGCTCTGGTGAGGCTGCACCTCGAGTACTGTGTTCAGTTTTGGGCCCCTCGCTACAAGAAGGACATCGAAGTGCTCAAGAGAGTCCAGAAAAGGGCAACAAAGCTGGTGAAGGGTCTGGAGAACAAGTCTTAAGAGGAGTGGCTGAGGGAGCTGGGATTGTTCAGTCTGGAGAAGAGGAGGCTCGGGGCGACCTTATAGGTACCTGAAAGGAGGCTGTAGTGAGGTGGGGGTTGGTCTATTCTCCCATGTGCCTGGTGACAGGCTGAGGGAGAATGTGCTAATGTTGCGCCAGGGGAGATTTAGGTTGGATATTAGGAAGAACTTCTTTACTGAAAGAGTTGTTAGGCACTGGAATAGGCTGCCCAGGGAAGTGGTTGAGTCACCATCCCTGGAGGTATTTAAAAGACGTTTAGATGTAGAGCTTAACGATATGGTTTAGTGGAGGACTTGTTAGTGTTAGGTCAGAGGTTGGACTTGGTGATCTTGGAGGTCTCTTCCAACCTAGATGATTCTGTGATTCTGTAATAGAAATAGAATAGAAATAGAAATAGAAATTAGAATGGAATAAAATGGAATAGAATAGAACAGAATAAAATGGAATAGAATGGAATAAAATATAGTTCAGTTGGAAGGGACCTACAAAGACTGCCGATTCCTACTGCCTTCAGGGATAACCAAGTCAAAGCATATTATTAAGGGTGTTATCCAAATGCCTATTGAACACTGACAAGCATGGGGAATCAACCACCTGTCTGGGAAGCCTGTTCCAGTGTTTGGCCACTCTCATGGTTAAGAAATTCAGTTTTAATCTCCCCTGGAGCAACTTTGTGCAGTTCCTGTGTGTCCTGTTATGGTCACTAAGGTTATTTATTCCATTCTTGTGACACAGTATCTATTTTGATAAGATGACCTTTTCTAGATTATTAAAATATAATTTTTGATGTTTTAGAGTGAATTCAGCTAGTGTTGACTTGATAAAGAGTTGACATGTAGCACATAGCTTTATTTTACTTTTTATTTTATAAAGTTGTTCCAAAATTGTTACCAAAGTTGGGTATAAGATATTTCAAGGAATCTCATCATCTTGTTATTTGTATTTATGCTGGTGATATTTGTTAAGTGTATACATAAAAAGTGTGTATGTGCATTTAGTGATAAATTCTGGTGATATGTAGCTAGGCTAAAAGCTGCCATGTTCTGGGCTTCTGAATAATGGCAGAACTGTGAGATCTTGGAGCATTAGTAATAAACACTGTCATTATACCTTCTAATGAACTATTTTTTTCCTATGTACTACTGAAAGTACAATTAATTTTACTTCAGTATAAGAAGCAACTGCAAAATAAAATCCAAGTTCTAAAGCATACTCTAATATCAGAAAATATTCACTTTATGTCCTAAATGGAAGAACAGAGTCATAGAAGTAGTTTGTTAGAACATTTTCTACTTTCTGAGAAATAGCCATAATGAATTGTAAACATTTGATCTATTAATGAGAGGAAACAAGAACTCAACCATTGTTTTTAGTATTATGCAGACTTGCTTGTAGTCTCTGTAAGTTGTATCACAGTTGAAACTTTTTATATCTACTACTCCAATCTAAGAATAATTTTTTTTTATTTTAATATAATTATTTGTACTCGTGTTGTTTTCGGCTATTAATCATGTTCATCTAGCAAATGGAGAAAAAAATAGTCATTTAAAATTGTTTTACTCAAACTTATAGTTGGTTACTTCAGCAGAATAAAACATTACTGTGAAAAACATTTAAATTGTCAATATTATCAACTAAAGTTGTCAGTTAGAAGGTCTCAGTGTAGACTCTTGATCTCTTAGCATTGCCACCGAGACCAAAAGAATGTGACAATTTCAGAAAAAAAAAAAAAAAAAAAAAAAGTGTACTTTGTAGGTTTTTTAAGTTTTTATAAACTTTTTTTTCATAGTTAAAAAACTGATTTAGTGTTTCATTTTTATAATTTTTTTTTTCATAAAACATTTTTTTGTTGTTGTTTCAAAATAGTGTTCAGGTTTGTTTATTTTTCTTTTTTAAGAATGAAGAATGTTATTACATTACCCATTTTTCTCTTTGAAGTTTCTTTCCTTTTCACTGTTTACTTAGAAAATAAAAAATGGAAACACTTCAGGCTGCAAAGGTAACTTTTTTTCAACATTTATAAATTGTTAATGAACAGAATTCTAAAATTCTAAAATTCTAAATTCTAAAACTACCCTCTCAACCCATGTCTATTAATTTTCATAAAATCTCTCTCATTTCCAGGGTAATTATTTATTTTATACTGTTTGTACTGTTTGAAAAACTTTAAGATTTTTTTTATTATTTTTTTATTTTATTTTATTTTATTTTTAACTAGGTTATTTTATTTCTGAGATTTTTAGCAGCTTTAGGCCAGTACTAGACCTAAAGGAAGTGGAGTCATTGAGTTTAATTCCTTCAAGAAACTTTGATCACACATGCCACCACCAATTTCATACAGACCAAGTAATATTTCTAAATTTATTGTCCTCATACTGAGTACTTAATGATTCCACACTCTTCCTAAATCCTTCCTAAGTCCTCTTTTTTTATAACCCATGGTTATACATCATTTGTCACAAATAACAATTTGAGTTAAAATATTGATTGTATTTAATTACTGATCACACAAACTTTCCTGGCTAGAAGTGTCTATACAATTTTATACAACTTTTTTATACAGAGACATCCTCTGCTTTGCTCTCTTCATTTTAAAAACACAACAACAAGCCTAATTTTGCTTCTTATTTTATTTTATTTTATAAAATTATTCTTACAAACTTTAAAAGAAAATTGTTTGCTGGAATAGAGCATTTGTCTTACTTCAGTGAATTTTCAGCCATTCTAGTTTACTGGAAAGACTATTTTACGCATGTAGCACAAATTTTGCAAATAAAATGGAAATTTAAGTCTTGGAAGAATAATTGATCTGTTATGTACATAGCAAAATGACAAGACCTTAGTCAATGCAAAATCTCATGAATTTCTTCAAAGAAAATCTATTTGAAATTGTCATTTTTACTATCTAAAGGTCAGAAATTAATAGCTGTATTATGGCATATTTATAATACTACTTGCTATAGCTCTCTATATAATTTTTCAATATAATATTGATATATTGTATTGGTATAATTTATATCAATTTGATATGATTATATTTGATATTGTATTTGATATTATTGATATTATATCAATTGGCAAATTGGCAAAAAATATATCAATGTCAATTGATATAATATCAAAACTAACACTTAAGCCAAAGTCAAGCACTTTGACTTTGCAACACTTTGATTTTGAAAAGCAATAGTAATACCTTTGCTTCTTTGAAAGTTGTTTAAATTTCACCTTGTGTGAAGCTGAACCAAATGATTTGCTATAGTACCCAAATACTCTTATTTTTCACTATTTTTAAAGCCATGAAATGTTAAATGTATTTCTTAATAAAACAGAAACAAGGCTTTGTGTTTGCATTAAGATAGATTACCTACGTGAAATGAAAATGAATATCATAAATCAATATAGCTCATTACAACTTCCTTGTTTTACAGTATTTTATCAAGTTTTCTTTCTATTTTTTACTATTCCATATCAAGCTTATATCACTTATTCTTTTATTTAATCACTAAATTTTTGGTGTATATTGCTCTATTTTTTATAAGTTAAATAACTACTTCTAAATTCATTTATTTCCTTCTCTCAGGCAAAGGCATTCTCTAAGACCTCTAGTTAGTATGTTATCCCCAGATAAATAAATAAATAAATAAATAAAATACTGAATTTTATAACCATTCTTAAATAAGAAAAACAAGCAAATACACAAGCAAACAAACAAAAGAAGCAAAAAAAAAAAAAAAAAAAAAAAAAAAAATCCCCCTCCCAGGAAAAGATAGGTGGAGAAGGCATGATAAACTCTGGGAAAATGTTAATGTTGCTACTGGTTGCAGAGATATTTCATGATGGACTATTATGGCCTTGTTTTAGAATCTTTTAGTACATTACTTTGCCTGGCAAGATATTAGCTCTAGATTCTTAGTTTTATACATAATTTTGCTCAGGGAACTGTCTAAACACTTGCAGGATTCTTTAAGGAGGAATATGAGATTCTAACTCACAAAGGCAGATACAGATTTTTTAATTTTTTATTATTATTATTTTTCCATTGACACTACTACGAATTACATTTTAATGATGTTGCAGCTGAGCAAAGCACAAATTTTAGTGGAGTCAGTGTAAATATTTCTCCTTCTGCTCCTGTTCATTGGTTTCTATATTCACACCCCTTAGTTGCTGCAGTAGAGGTTTGTGTAGGATTGTGCTGTAAACAAGCAATCAAAGAATGCAGTTATTCCTTTTTTTAACTTTTCTTACCTTAATGTTATGGGGTTAGCTGTGAAGCCTTGTACTTCAAACAATCATTTCAGCGCTATTCAGAAAGTTAGCCCCATTTCAGGAGAGCAAGAGCTGTTAAACTGGTTTATCCTCTGAGGAAAACTTAACCTTCATATCTACACCCTTAGTAGTTCTTAATCTCTGGAAATGCTGACCTTTAAAGAGAAGTAATCGTGAACTTGATTATCCACAATTGCATCTGATGTTGTCATTTATGTTACAAAGTAGGTGCAAAAAGCTACAGTTGTGGTCTGATAGCATTATATACCTCAGTTTACTCAGGGGTAAGTGGCTGTGTGAGGTGTAGTTGTAATAGAGAATCAAACATATTGTGCTACTATGTGTTATACAAGCCACAACAAACATGTTGTGTTGCCTTCCATCCTTCTGAGAAGTAAAGCATATAGGGAAGTTTACATATTAAATTATGTTTTATTTTTTTAAAATTTTATTTTTTAATTATTTTTGCTTCTGATTATTTGCTATAGAAAGCTATTATTATAAGTATAGCAAGCAATCAGTTACTGAATAGCATTACATGTATTGATGACACTATCTCTAAATTATTAATACTAAATTAGATTCCAGTATTGAGAATTAAAATACAAGAATATGTTTCTGTTTCTAAACTAACCCCAATATTTTTGTCATCGGTTTAAAGCGTGAACTCCCAAAACTTGTCTCCTCTGCTCAGTTCCCCACATAATTAAATTAATTTTGATGTAAAATAGATAATTATATATTTCCAAATTCATCTGAATATTAATTAATTGATGACAGTTCAGCACTAAAAAGTGGGCAACTTACACTGAAGAAGCTGTTATGAAATATTACCTGTCACATGCAATTCTATGAATGTTTACTGAGCAGTACTTGAGTACAGCTGAGTACATAGGATGGATTTCCAGCTCTTTACAACTGCTCCCTGTAGCATAAAAAATAAATGTTCAAGCTGATTCCTGGGAGAAAAAAGAAAGAGAAATGATAGAACACTGCTATTTAGAAATCTCTCTCTGCCCTGCCCCCCTTTGCCATCATGGCTCTTATTTAGAGATCTCATCTGATGACTATGATTTTGAAGTGCCTCCATTGAAAAGCTTTTGCTTTTGATCCACGTACTTGTAAAGAAAGTAACATGGAATGAATTTGTAGTAAATGAAATATTAATGCAGCAAACCTGAAACAATACATATGCTAGTGCAATTTTGCTGTTGGCTTGACTGTATTGACTGTTTTTATATAAATGGTTTATTGCAGAAACATGGATCAGTGCTTGCCATCCTTTGATAAAAGATAGGTTCTGCTCATGTAGGATGAGAAACTAATCTCATTATAGGCAATAATTTGGCATTATGCAGCTTTTGAATGAGTAACTGAAAGAAACAGCTGATCCTGTGAATCTAAAATAGAGGACCATTTAGACTAACTCTTTGAAAACTGGAATGCAACTGTAGAAGGATGCATATTTTTGCTGCAGTCATATCCCACTTCTTGGGGAGGGCAAAGAAGCTAAACGTTATTAAACAAAATTTTTGTCAGTGTTTTTCTTACTGTTTATTTTCAAAGAATACTGAATTTTTCATGTATTTAAATATTTGTTGAGCTTAAATAATGTAAGCAGATTATTAAAACTGTTAATTTCATCATTAAGAATTTTCTGTATTTCTTTCACTTCTAGTCCTAGTCACCCTGGCTAATAATCTCATAGCAGTGTGCTGGCCAATGACTATTCTAAAATAATGTTGCCATACAGTCTTGCTGAATGAAAATATATATGCATATATTTATTGAGTATTAAATTTTAGTGTATATTTCAGAGAACTTCTAGAGGATAGTGATTTATAGTATCCTGCCAGTATTCTTACATATAACAGAAGTTTTCAGTTCTATCATTCTTAGAAAGGATAAGAGGGAAGAGAAATCATTAATGAGAGTTGTCCCAGCAGTATTTCAGTATTTTGTGGGCTGGCATATCATCTCTCTTTCTCTGAACTGCTGTGAAACCCTTAGATACCAATGAGACTGGAACAAGAAAATTAAGCATGATAATAATTAGCAAAATAATATCCAATTACGCCTGGCTTCTCTTTACATTTGAAAAAATACATGTACCACTCAAAGGCCCCCAGCACCAAGTCATTTCCTTGGAAGGACACCCTATTTAT
>MU012825.1:31735-44770 GCA_011074415.1 Stictonetta naevosa | reverse complement strand
TGATGAAAATAATTATTATTTTAACATAATGGTGAATTGATGTTTAATAAATAAGAGATTCTGAGTCACATCACTAATTGTCCTTCCATGACAGGAGTAACATTTAGGTTAAAGAGATAAACAACGTTTGTCCCTTTGTCTCTCTAGCTTTGTCCTTTTCTATGTTTCTCTCCATGTCGCTGTAGGATTCTTGAATCTATATAAGACTATATAGACTATAACTCTATAAAAGTTCTCTTTTTTCCTCTTTTGTGTTAATGTGGTAGTATTTGTAGCTGCCTCTTGTGATTCTTTCTTAAGATTATTTTATATTTATCATAGCGTTGAATACTGGTATTTGTTGAAACTGTTTTGGAAAGCGGACTGCATCAACTTATTTCACTCAAATTTACAGAAATGTACATAGGTCTCAATTTTATTCATGTAATATGCTTCTTTGAAACTATTGGCAGTTTTAGACATTATTATATGCAAAAATCTTTGCAGGAGTGGGATCAAGCTGTATTTTTTTGAAAGAATAACCTTGAGGGATGAATAGCTGTTAAATTTCAACATCATCCAATGCAGATTTGTCTCCTCAGAACAGAAAACATTGCAACCTAAGATTAAATGAGCAGCTGGTAGAGAGTTTCTGATTTGATCATGTTCATTTTTTAGACAGACTAATTGTTCTGATTTATGGTTATCACCTGTATTTCATGGCTGCTTGCTTCCTGCTCTAATTAATGGATAATTTTTAACTGCTGCACCTTTAATTTTTCCTTGGATTTCAAAGAGTAGAGAAAACATAGCTGTTAGGAAATAGGGGCCTTTGCTTAGCTGACCTTTCTTTTTTGTGTGTGTGTTAGAAATGGAAAATTATAATTGTAAATTATAATTTTTATTTTGTTTTATGTATTTATTTATTTAGTTTACTTTTCTAAGATATGGAACTTTACACAATCTATCAAGTAGGAATATTATGTTATGTATGTAATTATGACTAGGATTAAAATTATAGAAAAGTCATCTTCAGTGTTAAAAAAAATAGTAATAAAAAAACGCAAAACTTTCTAGTATAAGAATGTTTGACATTCATAACATTTAATTGACAGATGTAATAGATATTTTACATAATTTGATTATTTGTTCTTGGTTGCTACATAACAACAGCACAGTATTAATCCCTTGGTAACTCTCTTTGATTAATGAATTCCTGACAGAGATGCATAAAATCTTGGTCTGAAGTTTTAAAAAGGTAGACAATCTATCACTTTCTTTTCTAATGCTATATGAGTAACTTTGTGGACAATAAGATAGCTATGTTATTTTTGTAGAAGCTCTTCTGGTGTTGTGGTTTTTTTCCTAGCTGGGCAGCTGAAATCCACAACAGCTCTCACTCCCCTCCTCAAAGGGAAAGAGGGAGAAAATAAAATAAAAAAGGCTTATGTGTTGAGATAAGGACAGGGAGATCACTTGACAATTACCATCATGGGAAAAACAGATTCAGCATGGGGATATTAATGTAATTTATTACCTATTACTAAGAAGCTAGAACAGTGAGAAACTAAAAACAACTTCTGCCACACCTACCCTCAGCTATGTACTCCCCCGAGTGGCACAGGGGAACAGGGAATGGGGGTTGTGGTCAGTTCATAATGCTGTCGGAGTCTGTTCTAGCAAGGGCTCTTCACAGGCTGCAGCCTCCTTCAGCCCAGATCTGCCTGTTGAGGTCCTCCAAGGACTGCAGTGTGGAGATCTGCTCCACCATTGGCCACATGGTCTGCAGGGGGACAGTCTGCTCCACCATGGGCTACTCCACAGGCAGCAGGAGAACTACTCGTGCTGGAGCAACTTCTCCCCTTCGTTATTCACTGATCTTGGTATATTCAGGACTGTTTCTTACTCCTCACTCTCCCAGCTGCTGTTGTACAGTGTTTCTTTTTTGTTTGTTTGTTTGTTTTTCCCCTCTCTTAAATCTGCTGTCACAGAGGCACAAACAACCTCTGTTATAATCCTGGCTCTGCTCAGTGGCAGATCTCTTTTGGAGCTGGCTGAAACTGGCCCTTATCTACCATAGGCTACTTCTGGACTCCTCACAGAGGCCACCCCTGCAGCCCCATGCTACCAAAACCTTGCCATGTAAATCCATCTAGTCATGATACGAATATTGAAGATAGATTGAATAAAAACAGAATATAGATTATAAAAATCAATGTTTTTACAAGAGTAACAGTAATTACAAATATGAGGTAATGAAATTATTGTTTTTTAAATATAAAATTAAATTTTATAGTACGTAAAAGAGAATGTATAAGATGTAAGAGGTTACAGGTTGTGTTGAGACGACAGAGGGAAAGATTGAATGGATACTGAAGTGTTTATTAATAACAGTCACTCAAACTTCATTTACGTTTACAAGAGAAATCAAGGAAAACAGAATTCAGTCAAAGTGGCATTCATGTAGATAAGGTGTTATTCAAACTGTTGTTAGAACTACAACTAGAAAAAATTTGAAGACTTAATGATATGTTTTGTATTACTATGAAGTTAGAGGATAATGTTAATGAATCAATTTAAAAATAAATAAATAAAAAATAAATACATATATTCTACCTTTGGCCATTCATAAGCCATTCCTATCAGATTGCTCCCTTCTTCACTTTTTCCATTCCTTTCTCCCTTTCCCTTTTCTCTTCACCTTTCCTTTTGTCCTGATTTTGGCTAGGATAGAGTTAATTTTCCTCCTGGTAGCTGGTAGGGTGCTGTGTTCGTGATTTGGGATGAGAATAATGTTGATACCGTAATGATGTTTTAATTATTGCAGAGCAGTGCTTACACTAAGCCAAGGACTTTTCAGCTTCTCACACTGTCCTGCCAGTGGACAGGCTGGGGGTGCAGCAGGAGCTGGGAGGGGACAGAACCAGGACAACTGACCCAAACTGGTCAAAGGGATATTCCATACCATCTGACATCATGCTAAACAATATATAGGGGTGGCTAGCTGGGATGGGGGTAATCAGCTGCTTGGGGATAAGCTGGGCATTGCTGAGCAGGTGGTGAGTAATTGCATCGTGCATTACTTGTTTTGTACACACTACTATTAATAGTACTATTATCATTATTATTATTGATTTCCTTTCTTTTCTGTCCTAAAATAAACTGCCTTAATCTCAACCCACAAGCTTCATATTTTTCTGATTCTCTTCCCCGGAGAGGGAGTGGGGAGGGTGAGAGAACAGCTGTGTGGTGCTTATCTGCCGTCCGGGTTAAACCACAACACCTTTTCACTTCCCTCTATATACCAGGTATCATTTTTCAGAGGAGCACATTCTGAACTCTACTGGAACTGCTCACCTAACAGTTAAAATGATCACTAAGGTCTCAGATTGTTAAATCCTCACTTCTAATCTACCTACATTTTTATAGGGCTGTTCATATTTTTACTCTGAGACAAATTAAGTGCAACAAATGGCAATGAACCCCTCACATGACTATGTACATGTGGCTCCATTATCAGTGGAACAATAGTAATTAAGGAAGATTCACCTCCATACATCTCTTGATTACCTCCAGGGATGGCAATCCAGCATTTCTCTGAGTAGCGAGTTCCAATGCTTAAACACATTTTCCATGAAGAAATTCTTCCTAATTTACAACATGAACTTCACCTGACACAACTTGAAGCTATTTCCTCATGTCCTGAAGCAAGTTTTCCTAAATGCTTGAGCAAGTCAAGCATTTGAGAAAAAAATAAAAATAAAAATAATAGATAAATAGATAAATAGTCTCCAACACACACACACATACCAAAACAGACCGTGGTTAAGTCAAGCTCCTACTAACTTGTATACACTCAGTTTATGTGCTGCATTAGTGAGCTTGGCCTTTGCTAATGGAAATGAGTGAAAAACAGGTTTATAGAGGTCTGTTATGTTCCCATTAACGTAAAAAGCATAGACACTTTCTGTCACTTAAGCGTTCATATTCTGGACATGGCTGCATTAAAAAGTCAACCACTTCTGCCCTTTCTAACATATATCATTAGAATCAAAGGAAATGACTAAAAAGCTGGTGTACTCCATTTGCATCTTGCAGACCAGGCTTAGCCTGTATTCATGGGAAACATGTTCTTATGGTTATGAATATTCATGCCTTAAAATGGTAGTCTTTGTGAATAGTTGTTCTTCTTTACCCCCTTGCTTCCTTTTTGATTTTCAGCATTTGTTTGATATTTCATAATTGTATCCTTTCTGTCAGTAAGCAAACATGGACACGACCCTCTAGTCAAGTCTGCATTAAGGTTCTCCAACCTATAACTCTTGCAAGTAAAAAAGTTGTGACCTCAAATTAATTAGACAGTGCCTTAAAAAAAATAATAATCAAAGGCATACATAAAGAGGATGCCTAGAAATACTTAGAGATGTTGAAGGATGTTTTTATGTACTTTGTGTCTCTGTATGGTTTCATTTATAATTATTATCATTTTTTAAACCTAATTTTTCCAAGTATGTATATAAGGTTAGCTAGGAAACACACTGTGAAGATAACAGATTTTGTATTTGTGAATATAGCAAGCTCTGAAAGTTGAGGCTATAAAATTACCTCAACTCTACTTTTAATGGTTTTCTTTTTCAGTTGCTTTGTTTGCTTTTTCATGCAAACCAGACCAGACAGTCTCTCAGACCAGACAGTCTCTTTTACTCTTTGGTGGATAAGTTCCAGAGACAACACCTGCATGTCAATCACATACTTGCAAATTTCTTACAATGTAAGTTACTCTTCTTTTTGGTGGAAAGGATGCAATTGCATGCCACTGATCAGGCCAGTATATTGATCCTGAAGTTCCAAGCATTACCTCAAGCTTACCCAAGCTTTCCTCTTTGAAAATCAAAAATCTTAGGATCATCATAATATTAAAAGATACACTGCAGCATTTTGAAATAGTATACTAGAGAAAATAGCACATGAAGATACTAATTCATCAGTATGGTCTGTTTTCTCTTTGAACTATGAGTGATCTTTCCCTCCAGTTTTGAATCTTCATAGTACTGCTACATCAGAGTAGAGTATATTGTAGAAACTTCACAGTGTGGACTTGCAGGATTGTAGAATTGCTGAAATAAGTTATAGTATTAAGTAATAGTATTAAATACTGTATGGCATTAAAAACAGAGTACAATTGTTTTCTGTATATAGCCTATAAAAATGATAAAGAAAATGCTGAAAAAATAGATTGATTGATGTGTAAAATTTAATTTGGACTTTATTGAAACCATGTGTGTGAAACATAAAGTAATAAATACCCTGTATTACATACAGAGAAGGAGATGAAAGGTCAACATTTAGTCTGGAGGTTTTATTTAGCCTCTTTTGAATAGAATAAATTGAGAATAAACCAACAAGTTAAAAGGAGCTAAAAGTTTTTAAAGTGATGGGAATCATGACCTGGGTGCTCCTTGTACCTTGTTACTTTCTTTTTTTTCTAGATGATGGGTGAAAAACTGTTGTTCTGCCAGCAGTCGGTTTAAGATGACAGTTGCATTAAAATGCATGTTAGGTTCATCTTATAACACTTTGCTGTTATGCAGGTGCTATTGAGGAAGGTCTGCAAATTACAAATTTGGCAGTTTAAAGAGACTGTCAAGCTTGTCAATTGTGAGGAAAAGAAAATGTGCAATTATCAGGAACAAAGTTCAAGGTGATGTCTTTGCTAAAGTGCAGAATGATAATAGTAGCAAATAAGCAAGAATATGAGCAACCTTCACCTGAAAATTATAAACCTTGTTGCAATACCTTACAGTACTGTTAACTACTCCTGACTGTCCTTCTGCTGACTGTCCTGTGTTGATTATTTTCAGTGCTAATGTCAATACTGCTAAAAGAAGCTAACACTCATTGTAATTAACTGTCAACTCTTAAAGATGACATTCACCCTCCTGTTTTTAAGGTTACTTTCTTTTGCAAAAGGGTAACATGGAAAAGAACTGTTTCTTTGAGGAAGTTACAGATATAAAGGGAATAAGAAGCAAACTCTCAGTACTTCATAAGGTGATTTCCTCTCAGATGAAGTTATTAAAAATACACAGAAAAATACAAGAAGGACTGCTTTCTGGGTAGCCATTGTTAGAGGTTATGTGATATGTGCTGAACAGAGTTTATCAGGGGAGTTTTTGCTGTCTTGTAATTGCAACGATGGGGCTCTTTTTTTAATTTTTTTTTCCCTTTTTTTTTTTTTTTTTTTTTTTTTAATGTATCAACAGTGTTTAAATAGAATGAAACGAAAATTCAAAGCAAACCAAAACTTCTAGTTTACTTTGTAACTAGAAAAAATAAGTGATAAGCTCATATATAGAATCACAAAGCAGCCCAGACTGGAAGGGATCTTTAAAGATCCTACAGAAAAGAGATCCTAGATTATCTATCACCCTGTCCAGCTGGGTTTTATCTTAAAAAAAAATAAATAATAATAATAATAAAAAAATAAAAATATTATCTTTAAAACTTCCACGGATGGGGATTCTGCCACTTCTGTGGGGAGTTTGTGATTATTCGCACTGTAAAAAGTTTCTTTCTTAAATAAAGTGGAAATGTCTCCTGGAGTAAAAAAGTTCAGATACACAAAAGGAAGACTATGCAGAAGATTTTTTTTGATTTCATAAAGAATTCAGTCAGATTTCAGTTTCAGTAAAATATAAAAGCTTTGCTGCTTAATTAAACTCATAAAACAGGTAGAAGCTATATTTTAAAGCAGCAGTATTTTATGGACATCTGCTTTGATTCTGTATTTTTCATAAGATGAAAGGATGAATCCAAATAATTAAATGAGCTTGTACTTCTTTCCACTGCTGCCTCTATTTCATTCTCACTAGAAGTATACACACAGTATATTAATACATATATTAGATTCTTCTGTTTAAAAATACAACCACCATTATATTTGTCTGCCTTCTGAGAAACTGAACAGTTCCCATAAAAGTCAATAGATTTTGCAGGAGCTCATCATTAACAAGGATTAGGTAGTTTGAAGTTTATTAGTACACATGGATGCATAGTATTTCCATACATATTTTTATGTTTGTAAGTATGTACATGTTTGTGCGTACAAGTATATGCGTACATATGTATGAGTGCAGCACACTCAGAATAGGTTGATCTGTTAAAGTCACTGAACCTCATGAGTAATTAGAAGTCTAGTTCAGATTTCAGACAAGCGTCTCAAAATTACAGCGAATTTTTGACTAAAGGCATCTGGGCTTTAGAGCTTGCTAAATGTAAAAAAAAGAAATTGCAGCTGCGTGTGTCCCTTGCTTCTTCCTGGTCAACTCCTTCCACATTTTTATTACTAATATTATTATTATTGTTGTTGTTGTTGTTGTTATTATTGTCATTATTATTATTCATTAATAATTACATACCATGACAATTTGTGGGTAGCACAGCAATGATCAAGATGTGCCCACAGGCTACAGTTTCCTTAGTAAATTATTCATTTGCATGGAAACTTTCTGCAAAGGTAAGGAGCTCTGATTTTTGATCCTAATGTTAAGAAACTTTGTCTTGCTTTACAAAGAAAAAACAATACTTCTGACTCAAAGAGGTCTTAATCTGAGAATTTCAACTTGATGAGTAGTAATTTTTGTTATAATTCAACTCAAGTAAGCTCAACTAATAGTCAGGGTAATACCAGTTCTGATGACTGTAATGAAATAAATTTCAAAACAGAAATTTCCTACTTTTTTTTTTTTTTTTTTTTTTTTTTTCAGTGAAACCTGACTTATTTCTGAACTGAATTTTGCAACTGGTGTTTAAAAGATTACAAAAGTCATGTGATGCCAATAGATGAGTGAGAAGTTAAATCTTTGAAAAAAATAAGTAAGCTGAAAAAAGCCCTCGTGTAATATAGTTTAAGGCAAAGAAATATTTATATTCTTTTTCTAGTACACAGTTTAATTAAAATAAATTGTATGGCTATGACCAAAAGTTACTGCACAAGCTAAAGAAGAAATGGAATTTTTTAAACTGTTCCTCTTCAATTTGTATTCTTGACTGGAAGCAAAATGCTTGTCAAGTTTTGAAAGAAACTGTAGTATACAGCTGTAACTGTCACCAAGACATTTGGGAAAAATGCCTGTAATAAAAGCCTAAATTAATCAGAAACATTCACTTTAAGAGGTAGATATTGCATGTAATAAAGACATAGGAAATTGAAGAACAGATCTCATGGAGATCTACAACTTTTCCTAAATATTGCTTAATAATATATTATCCTTGGACTGAAAAGAAAGGCACTACAGAGAAAGAAAATTTTAATGAAGGAATACAAATCTAGCTTGACAATGTAAAAAATATCTGGTATTAAGATCTTAAATTTAATCTAGTTCTAATATTCAAAATTATTTTAACTGTAGTATCTTGAAATAATTTATTTATTAATGTTATTTAGTCAAATGCATGAAGACATAAGGATAGAGAAGAAAATATAATTAATTTCTAGAAACTTGGTGAAGTGATATAATGCCATGATATAACGCCAGGTTAAACCTGGTAGGCAGTTAAGCCACTCACTCACTCACCCCCCTCCAGCAGGATGGGGGAGAGAATTGGAAAGATAAAATATCAGAAAACATGTATGAAAATGAGACAGTTTACTAGGTAAAGTAAAATCTGCTCATGCAAGCAAAGCAAAACAAGAAATTGATTCAATACTTCCCATCACCTGCACTTCCAACATTCAACCACTTCCAAGAAAGCAGGACTCATCAAGTGTAATGGTTTCTTGGAAAGACAAATGCCATCATTTCAAATGTCTCCCCTGCCTCCTTCTTTCCCCCAGAAAGAATCATAATATATTCCAATCCAGAAGGGTCCCAAAAGCATTATCAAGTCCAACTCTTGGCTCCACACTGGACTCCATAAAAAATAAACTATATGTCTGAGAGTGTTTTCCAAATACTCATTGAAATCTGTAGGCCATGGGAGGCTTGGTGCAGTGACCACTTTCCCTGGGTAGCCTGTTCCCGTGCCTGAACAGACTCTCAGTGAAAAACCTTTTCCTAACATCCAAAAAAAAAAAAAAAAAAAAAAAAAAAAGATGATATATAAATAAAAATCTATCTATCTATCTATATGTGTATATACGTATATATATGTAGTGGTTTTACTAGAGTGGGCAGCCGAGTTCCATCACAGCCACTCTCTCACTCCCCCTCCTCAAAGGGAAAGTAGGAGAAAATATGAGGCAAAGTGCTCAAGGGTTTAGATAAGGTCCAGGAGATCACCCAACAATTATCATAATGGGCAAAACAGACTCAGAGTAGGGAGATTACTAAAATTTATTGCCTATTACTAACAAGCTAGTGAGAAACAAAGGAAAGAAACCAAAAACACCTTCCCCCCATCCACTCTCTTCCACCTCCTCTCCCCAAGTGGTGCAGGGGTATGGAAGAGTGGGTTTTGTGGTCAGTCTATAGCACTTTGTCTCTGCTGCTCCTTCACAGTCACTCTCTTCCCTGCTCCAATGTGGGTCCCTCCCATGGGATGCTATCCTTCCTGAACTGATCCTGTGTGGGCTTCCCACAGGTAACAGCTCTTCAAGAACGGCTCCTAATATGAGTCCTTATCATGTGCCCCATCCATTAGGTGCACACCGCTCCAGCCTGGGTCCCCCATGGTGGGCAGCTTCTGCCGGATTACTACTGGCTTCTGCATGGTTTGCTCTCCATGGGCTACAACTCTGGCCTGCAATCTGCTCTGGTGGGTGATCCCCACAGGCCACAGCCTCCTTCAGGGCAGATCTACCTGCTTCACCTTGGGGTCCTCCATGAGTTGCAGCATGGAAACCTGCTGCACAGTGGTACACCATGGGCTGCAGGGGAACAACCTGCTTCAACATGGTCCTCTCCCCAGGCCGCAGGGGAACACAGTACTCTCCAGAGGCCACCTCCTTCCCCTCCTTCTTCACAGACTTTCATGTCTGCAAGGCTGTTTCTCACTCCTCACTCTTACAGCTGCTGTTATGCGGCAGGTTTGGTGTTTTTTATTTTTATTTATTTTTCTTTTTATTAAAATTATTATTAAAAAAAAAAAAAAAATCTCACCTCACAGAGACGCAAAAAACATCACTTACTGGCCTGGCTCTGGCCAGTGGTAGGCCCCTTATCTGTCATGGTGCAGCTTCTGTATTCTTCTCACTGAGGCCGCTACTATGGCTCACTGCTACCAAAACCTTGCCATGTAAACCCACTACATTCCATGAAGAATATATATTGCAAGCTGATTTATTTAATTTTGTAGAGCACTGAGAACTACTTGAAAAGTAGTTCTATTGAAGAACTAGCTGTATGCTTAAAATTGAAGATTTTCTCAAAATAAAATAAAAATAAAAAATCCCTGTCTTTATATGAGACAATGGTCTGTCAGTGTCTGTTAATTCCCATTATTTTACTAGTTTCCCTGGCTTAAAATCTATCCAACGAGTGGACAAATTTTGTATTGTATATAACTAAAAAGGAAATGTGTATTGAGTTTTACCAAACAATAACTTCAGATTCAAGGACCAAAATTTAAGTTAACATGTTGTATTTCAGAAATGACCATGTGACTTGCAAATTCTATACACCATATTATTGAGAAGTCTATGTCTACATTAATGGTTTCATCTCTGTTGCTTTATTGATTGCCTAAGTGACTATGCATTTCTGCTTTAGTAGATTTTGTGCTGGAAGAAAATTTAGTTTCAGTTTGCAAACAAGCTAGCATTTTTCGTGACTTACAAAATATATTGCTACATCATGTTAAAGTAACTTCTGCAGAAAATTCCCTTTGTACATGTTCAGGAATGCTGAAATAATATATATGTCTCAATGAATTCTAGAGCACAAAGTGACTAGAATTTGCATTCAGGTATCTGTGCAATATAGATGATATTTATAGGTGACAGAACAAAAAGGACACTGAACCTATATGCAGTAGGATTGCATTTAATAAATATAATAGGCAATTACCTGAAGAACAGCCTACATGCTAGCTTCCCTGTATGTAAAATAATTTATTCTGCCTAGTTTTGTTGTTGTTGTTGTTGTTGTTTATTGTTTTAATCTGTTTATTTTCTGTTCATTTGGATATATATACATATTCCTGCTAATAAAGTATATCAAGTTTATTCAGTTTTATTTCTGAGGGGAGAGGGAGTGGTGGTAATTAAATATAGGTACAATAGTTTTCACACACACACACACAAAAAAATATAATAAAAAAATGGTTGAGATGTAGCTCAAATTGATAAGTTAATGTGTGTCTGAATTGCTTTTTTTTTTTTTTTTTTTTTTTTTAAGTGGTCTTCAGGTAGTGGTTTATAAAATGTGGTACTTCATGATACCTGGCTGATCACTGATCAGTTTATTATCAATTATCATTTCTGAGAAAGAAATAATGTCAGACCCTAAAATTTAAGTGACTGGTATACTTGCAGGATATTCTCAAACATCCAGGATACTTCCTCTCTTTTGATGATATAAATACCAAGTACTTTTTGGCTATTTAGTAAACCTTTCTTTGAGAACCTCAGTTATTTCATATACCTTGCTAAACAAATTATTCTTGACTTAAACTTTCCACTTTGAGATATTAGCTCTTCAGAAACTTCAGTTATGCATAGCACTGATTTTGGTAGTTTTCTACTTGACCTTATTAAATGCATTCGGGACATCATGGTTTCTCTCAAACTCAGTGAGAATAGATCAGATTTATCATCTAATAAGATTTGAAATATTGTTAGTTTCTTTTGGAGGAAATAATTCTCAGACAAACAGCCTTAGAAATTACAGATTTATTTTACTGATAGCTACAACAGATTCTGCATATTTCCTACACACTGAAGTTCTTTATAACAAAAATTATTTTTCAGATATTAGAGATATTTAAGAAATCAGATTCTTCTATGGCATAGAAAATATGTTAGTGCCATAAACATCTTGGAATAAGATAACCATGATTATTCCCTAAATAAATGTGTATTTTATCTGTATGGGAAAGTGTGTTTTTGTCTGCCAGGAAGTTATAAAAATTTCACAAATATGCTATTTGCGAAGCCACAAAATTTGAACTTTCTACATTGTTTTTTATTCCATTATCCACATTTTTTCATTTTTTTTCATAACATATTCACACAAAAAGTCTTTCACAGAATTCCAGCCTCATTTGTAACAATGAACAGACAGCAAAAAAGAAAAAAAAAAAAAATGTATTCTGTTTCATTTGCACTGAATGACTTGGAACAAGGGTAATGGGCTGTACTCTTCACTCTACTGCATATTTTGCATTTAATACTATGCACAACTATGTGTGTGTATTCAAGGTCCACTGCTGCATACTTTTTCCAAAGACCTAAGAGAGAGATGATAACTCTCTGCTGCTGGTGTACCAGTGATATGTAACAATGGTCAGTCACCATCTGAGTGAAAAGTGTGTGGAGCCACTATTGTCATTACTGTAGACAAACACTGCTTTGCAGTTTTTAACTGTTTTTTGTTGTTGTTGTTGTTGTTGCTGTTTGTTTATTTGTTTTTGTTGGTTTTTAAGTTAAAATAAAATAAAATATGAATTTATTTTAATAATGAATGTTGCAAATTCAACTAGCCATTACAGAAAATCTCCATTAAACAATAAACTGTCACTAAAATTTTATAATATTTTTGAAGTAATAACTATTTAGCTTAGGTTTTCACTAAATTCCCAAACATTTAGATAAAGTCAGAAGTAGTGAAACTGTTAATTTCTTTCAATGTCTTACTTGGAAATCTTCAGAAGAGTAGTAATAGTTGAGATATAGAAATCCAGAGGATTAATTATTTACATTAGAATAATAAACTAGTCCTAGCAGTAATAATCATGCAGACAATGACAATAATTAGAGTGTGGACAAAAATAAATAAATAAATAAATAAATAAATAAATAAATAAATAAATCTGATTTTTAATCTGTTTATAATATAGACTGCAAGATCCTTTCAAAAGGAGGTTCTGCTTTATCCATAACAATCCAGTGTGTAATCC
>MU012825.1:0-21735 GCA_011074415.1 Stictonetta naevosa | reverse complement strand
TTTGTGGCCCTCCACTGGACTCTTTTCAGTATGTCCATGTCTTTCTTGTACTGGGGGTTCAGAACTGGGCACAGTACTCCAGGTGAAGCTTCACCCATGCTGAGTAGAGAGGAAGAATCACCTCTTTTGATGTGTTCATGATACTTGGCCATATGCAGCCAAGAATACCATTAGCCTTCTTAGCAGAAAAGACACATTGCTGACTCATGTTCAGCTTGGTGTCAACAAGGACTCCTAGATATTTTTCTGCTGACCTGCTTTCTAGTTGTTTGGCCCACAGTATCTACCGGTGGTTGGGGCTCTTCCTACCCAGGTCCAGGACTCTGCACTTCTCATTGTTGACCTGCATGACCTTTTTGTAAACCTGCATCTTCAGTCTGTCAAGGTCCCTCTGGATGCCTGCAGCGCCCTCTGGTGATTCACTGTAGTGGGTTTACATTGCAACGGTTTGGTAGCAGGGGCCCATAGTAGTGGCTCTACTCTGAGTCTGTTTTGCCCATTATGATAATTGTTGAGTGGTCTCCCTACCCTTATCTCAACCCTTGAGCACTCTGTATTGTATTTTCTCCCTCTTTACCTTTGAGGAGAGGGTGTGAGACAGTAGTTGTGGTAGGGCTCAGCTACCTGCATGAATAGAACCACCACAGTCATTCATTCCCCCCAGTTTTGTGTCATATGCAAATTTACTAAGGGTGAACCCCATCATCCAGATCATTAATGAAGATGTTAAGCAGGACTGGACCCAGTATTGACCCCTGTGGTACTCCACTTGTTACTGGCCTCAAACTAGACTTTGCACCACTGATCACTACTGTCTGAGTTCATCTGTTCATCTGTTCAGCTAGCTTTCAATCCACCTCATTGTCTGCCCATTGAGCTCATACCTCAACAGCCTCTCTGTGAAGAAAGGGCTCTTTAGTACTGGAACAGCATACAATTCTGTCTGGGCTTTAACTTTCCTAACTTGATTCTGGGCTGCTCAGACAATATCTCTGTAGTCCTCTCAGGTTACCTGTCCTTGCTGCTTCCATCCTCTGTTTTTGTTGTTGTTGTTGTTGTTGTTGTTTGTTTGTTTGTTTTTGTTTGTTTGTTTTGTTTGTTTGTTTGTTTTTCTTTTTTTTTCTTTTGGCCAGAAGCTCCTTGGCTCCTTGTTCACTCATGCAGTGTTCCTGGCAGTTTTGCCTGAACTCCTCTTTGTTGGGAGGCATCGCTCTTGATCCTGGAGGAGGTCATCCTTGAATAGCAGTCAGTTGTCTTGTGTTTTTCTTCCCTCCATGGCTGTATCTCACAGCATTCTCCCAACCATATCCTTGAAGAGGCCCAAGTCTGCCTAAAGTCCAGGGTTGCAGGCCTGCTGTGCACCCTCCTCACTGTCCTAAGCATCTTGAACTCCACCATTTCGTAGAATACACAAGTGGCAAATATAAGTCCTAAACACATCCTCTCAAACATTGAATTACATGGTGCTGGAAGGTATTTTTGTCTGCAGTATCTTCTGTTCCAGTTAGATAGTTATCCCAAATGTCCTCTGTTCATTCCCTTAGGTGACTAGATATGTGCCCACAAACCATCAATAACCGTGTGCGTGGTTTTTGCCTTGTACATGAAAAAAAAGCTCTATTTCTTATTTTGAACAAATGTTTCCCATTACATACAAATAATATTCAGATTTCAAGCACTTTCCAAACATTTAACACCAAGGCTTGAAATTGAAACAGATATTTATCCTTTCAAACATTACAGTTCTCTAGCAAGAGAACTGAAGCTTGGTTTCTCATATCCCTAGAGTCCACTAAAATGAGAGCAGCTTGAACTAGCCTGCCAAGGAATCATGATACCACAGAAATCCATAAAGTTGTCACTCTAAACTTTTAACAGTTATTATTGTCCCTTTCTCTGTCTCAGATCTATGCTTGAATTACAAATTGATTACAATACAGGAGAGATGTGAATTAATTTGGTCGCACTAAATATTAAGTGCTCCTTTAGAATTTTTGTTTTATATAAAATATCATAATGGACTTGACAGATATGACTTAAGATCAAATTCACATATGGAGGTGAGCTTGCTGGTCTACATGTAGAAATGAGAAGAAAGCACTCAAAGAAAAATTGAAAGAAATACATGGCATTTCTTGTCTAAATTCTGAATATTTAAATAGGACATGGTTCTCCAGAAACCATAGGGAAAAAAAATAAGAAAGTTGGACCATTGATTTCATGGATATTTCAATCCTTCCAATAAAACAGAGGAGAAAAAAATAATTAAAAAAAAAAAAATCCATTTGCAGCAGTGATTCTTTCACCTTTCCAGTCCAAAACACACTGAGTCACATTACATGAGAAATGGACTTTTATTTTGGTACAGGAACAGAAGAATAATTTGTAGAATCATAGAAGATCCCAAGCTGGAAGGAGCTGGAATGCACTCATGAGGATCATTGAGTTCAACTCCTGGTTCCACACAGGTCTTCCCAAAAAATTCAGACCACATGACTAAGAGCATAGTCCAAATGCTTCTTAAACTCTGACAGGCTCTGGCAGTAACTACGTCCCTTGGGAGCCTGTTCCAGTGCATGACCACCTTCTCAGTGAAGAACCTATTCCTGATATCCAACCTGAACCTCTTCTGTCACAGCTTGACTCTATTCCCTTGGGTCCTATCACTGGTCACCAAAGAGAATAGATCAGCACCTGCCCCTCCACTCCCCCTAGTGAGGAAGCTGTAGACTGCAATGTGGTCTCCCCTCACCTTCCTCTTTTTCAGGCTGAACAGGCCAAGTGACCTCAGCTGCTCCCCGTATGAGAGCCCACTATCTTTGTAGCCTTTCTCTGGACACCCTCCAATAGTTTCACATTCTTTTTGTACTGTGGTGCCCAGAACTGCACACAGTACTCGAGGTGAAGCGGCACCAGCACAGAGTAGAGCAGGACAATCACTTCCCTCAACCGACTAGCAATGCCATGCCTGATGCACCCAAAGATATGGTGGCCCTCCTGGCTGCCAGGGCACACTGCTGGCTTATATTCAACTTGCTATGAACCAAAACCCCCAGATCCCTCTCTGCAGGGCTGTTCTCCAGCATCTCATCCCCCAGTCTGTACGTGTAGACAGGGTTGCCCCTTCCCAGGTGCATGACCTGGCACCTGCTGTTAAACTTTATGCAGTTGGTTCTCCAATTTGTCCAGACCTCTCTGCAAGGCCTTTTCACCCTGAACCCGGTTAACAACTCCTCCCAGTTTAGTATCATCAGCAAACTTACTCAAAATACCTTCTAGTCCTACAATCAAATCGTTTATGGAAACATTGAAAAGAATTGGCCCTAAATTGGAGTGCTGAGGGACTTCAGTGGTGACTGTCTGCCAGCCTGATACAACCTCATTTACCATAACCCTTTAAGCTCTACCCATCAGCCAATTTTTCACCCATTGTATTGTTTTTTTTTTGTTGTTGTTTTTGTTTTTTTTTTTGTTTTGTTTTGTTTTGTTTTCTAGCTGTATACTGGATATTTTGTCCAGTATAATTCTGTGAGAATCTGTATCAAAAGCTTTACTGAAATCCAAAAAGTTTACATCAGCTGGCTTACCTTGATCAATTAGATGGGTGATCTTATCATAACAGGAAATTAAATTTATTAAACAGGATCTATCCCTCGTGAACCCATGTTGTCTATGACCTATGACTGCATCACTACCCCGGTGAGCTTCAGTAACTCCCAGGATAATCTTCTCCATAATCTTACCAAGTACTGACGGGAGATTGACAGGCATGTAGTTACCAGGGTCTTCATTCTTGCCCTTCTTGAAAATTGGCACAACCTTTCCCAGCTTCCAGTCAACTGGAAGCTCTCCAGATTCCTGAGACCATTAAAAAGTAATTGAGAGAGGTCCTGCGATGGCATCCGCCAGCTCTATGAGCACCCTGGGATGAATCCTGTCTGGACCCATGGGCTTGTATGAATGTGGAGCAGCAAATCCCACACACATTCAGGGTTGGCTGGGAGTTTATCATTCTCACCATTGCGGTACTAGTGAAGAAGAACAACAAAAAATTAATATCGCCTCCAAAATTAAAATCACCTACATGATTCTATGATTCTACGATTCATTTTGTCATTTTATTTGACAGGTCTCACACTCCACATTTCTGGGTCTGCTGAGCTCTTGACCTCAGATAGGTTGCAGATTCTCTATCCTTTGAGATATTCAAAACCCAGCAGTGGGTATACCTGCTGTAGTTGGCCTTGACTGAACAGAAGCGTCCCCAGACATGACTACCAGCATCAGCTCTTCTATTCTAATAAAGTTTCTCTTGTAGGAAATATTTAATTAACTACATATTTTCAGATTAAAAATGTAAAAAATGAGACTGATCTGACACACTTCAAAACAGTTTTTTTTATTTAGTTTTTTTGTTTGTTTGTTTAAAACGGTGGCAATGACCTGACATCATGAAGTAAATTTCAAAAGATTTCAGTTAAAATGAAGCTAGCACCTTTCTCTAAATCACTTAAATCAGATTTTTTTTTTTATTTTTTTTTTTTGGTGACAAATAGTTCTGTGTTACATGATGCAACAGATATTTGTTTGTTTCTTTGTTTTTTCTTTTTTTTTTTTTCTGGAAATCAGTAAGTTAGGACAAATCTTTCACAGAACAGATATTTTATCTTTCTGAGAGTTAGTTAATGTTGATTTCCTTATCTAATGTTCAGATTGGCAAGGGGGCATATTCAAGAGATATTCTTATTTTTAATTCAATTGTTAATTTATCTTTGCTTTATCTCAAGTGAGAAATTCATTTTATCTGTTGTCATGTAACCTCGTGACTTTAGTCATACTCAAGTCTGTACATTCTGAGTATCCCTGAAATTACTGAAGTATTAATTTTCTCAGTTAATAAGGCTATAAAAAAGCAAAATGCTAGTTTCATATTGGGGTATGTAGTAAATGAAGTAAATAAAGCTGGCTTGCTGTATTAAAAGCTGCAATTTGGGATAACTTGATACTGAAAACTATAATTCAATATGTATTCAAATTTGAGTTGTAACTATATCTTTTTTACAATGTTAGTGTACGTCATAATAAAACAAATGATTTAACTTTATTATAATGAACCTATCCATTTTCTTTGGAGAAATGCAGGTGGAAGACAAAGATCAGACTGCTACAAAAATTTTCTCAATTTTTAATTTTTTTTTTTTTTTTAAGGAGACTCATGTATTTCTTTCTCTGGGATAACTGTCAAACAAGTTGTTCTAAGATTTTAACTTGTTTTTAAAAGAGACATTTGAGATATTACCAAAACAAGATACACGGATCATGTATTCATTATTTTTAAAGAATGAATAGATGTTCTTACAATCATTGTCTCATCATTTCCAATCTGCCTGATCCCAATTACTATTACCTCTGTCAGCTACTTATATAATGAAGTCTTCAAAGGACCACTTTATTTCCTAAGTGGATCACAGTTTTCCCAAGTAATTTTATAATGTATAAGTAGTAAAAAGCCTGGGCAATCACAGTTCATATAAGAAGAAATGGACATAATAACTTTTTGTTCATTAATTGCTTTTGGAAGATCTTTGTCTTCATCTTGAAAGATGACACACAAATTTGTTAATTATTGTTTTGCCATCAGTGGAGCTGTAGCTTTGAGTGATTTGATCAGTTAAACTGAATGCTATGACAAGAGTATATTCGAAAAAATAGCTTATCAGAAAAGTATGTAATTCCTGTAATTCAAATAATTCAAAAAATCTGTATCATAAGTTCTTTTAGAGTTAAGGAATAGGCGAGGGTTTGATATAACAAGGAACCAGAGTACTGGGTGCTTGCGCCTGATGTCATGTTGGTAGATAGAGCTTTCACAGGGGCTGTCCTCAGGGTCACAGTCTCTCTGTGCTGCTGAAGGGAGGAGAAAAAGCCTTCTAGGGGTGAGGAAGGACAGAAGTCTCTTTTAGTCCCTTGACTGCAGGAGTACATCTTGGGGTGAATTACGACTGTCAGTATTCTGCACCTCCATTTTTTTTTTTAAACAAGAGTATTGTTAGTTGCTAGTTATAAGGCAGACAGGGAAAGCAACCTTCCAGGCCATGTGCTGGCCTAATAATTTAAGTTTTGGGGGTGGGATTCACTTCTACTCTGTTTTACCTGTATTGGCTTGTATAGAGAGGATCATGAGAATTTTTTTTTTTTTCATATCACTAGGGACACAGGACTTTTACTTTGCATCCATTATGAATACACTTTAAAATAGTAATACATTGTTGCAAACATGATGGAGATGGGATGGTGAAGGAAACTCATTACATTACAGACAAAAGTTTTAGGGTAGATGCATGAAAAATTTATATGGAAGGGAAGTGATTGTCCCACTCTACTCTGCACTGGTGCGGCCTCACCTCGAGTACGGTGTGCAGTTCTGGGCACCGCAATACAAAAAGGACGTGAAACTATTGGAGAGTGTCCAGAGAAGGGATCCAAAGATGGTGAGGGGTCTAGAGAGGAAGACGTATGAGGAGCGGCTAAGGTCACTTGGCCTGTTCAGCCTGGAAAAGAGGATGAGTGGGAGGCCTCGTCGTGGCCTACAGCTTCCTCACGAGGGGAGCGGAGGGGTAGGAACTGATCTATTGCATGTAATGGCAAGCGATAGGACCTGAAGGAATGGAGTCTAGCTGCAAGAGAGGAGGTTCAGGTTGGATATCAGGAAGAGGTTCTTCACTGAGAGGGTGGTCATGTACTGCAACAGCCTCCCCAGGGAAGTAGTCACTGCACCAAGCCTGTCAGAGTTTAAGAAGCATTTGGTCTGTGCATTTGGCCATGTGGTCTGAATTTTTGGGTAGACCTGTGTGGAACCAGGAGTTGGACTTGATGATCCTTATGGGTCCCTTCCAACTCGGGATATTCTATGATTCTATGATACTAGTAGCTTCTGGGAACACAGAAAGTTTTACTGCAGCAGGTTTTAGAAAAGCAATTATTTAGTTCCCATTTTCTTCTGAAACCAGCTACAGTGAATTCCTAAACCTCTATAGAATTTCCTGAAACTGCATATATTTTTGATAATTTGAGATGTAAAAGTGTAGACCAGTATATATGATGCCAAAGGAAATTTTTTTTTGTGACAAAATAATAATAATAAAGTATATAAAAAAAATCATGAATGGGGCAGGAAAAAAAAAAAAAAAAAAACAATGACAAATATGTATATTTGTAGTTATCTTATTATTATGTACATAAAAACAGTCTGAATATTTCTAACAAAACAGATTAAACAGCTGGAAGAGGTGTTATCACTTTTTAATTTATGGGACAGGAATGCCCTTTTATCACCAACTATGAATTCTAGAAAAGTGACATGTAAATGCCAGTTTGTGAAATTACTTCTGAAGGCTAACTTTTTCCCTTTTATTGGAAATTGGGACTTAAATCTGCATACACATTTGAAAAAGAACACTATTCATCCAAAGGTACCTTTTCAACACAGAAATTGCCTAATCTTCCTTAAAACCTTTGAACTTTTTTGTCACGCTGGTATTTTCAGGAATGAGTTGTGAAACAGTATTTTATAGAAATGTAAAGTGAAATCCTTATTTGTGTAGCCTCATATAGTAATGAAACAATTAGTGCTTAACTAGTGAGGTGAAAGTTTCCAAATATTACAGTAAATCTTTTCAAATAGAGTTTGTAACATGTAATAACAGGTAATTATCCTTAATTATATTCAATAACTAAAGTAGTACTTTAAAAATAAATATTGAAAGCTGAGACCAGAGAATTAGCAAGAAGTGAAAAAATGAAAGGAATAGTTTGAAAATCAATTCTCTGTAATATACAAATACGCTGGTAAAATTCATGATTTTTGACACAAAAACAAACAAACAAACAACCAAAAAAAAAACCTTCTAGCAGTGTTTACACAAAGATAACAGGAATTTTTAGAATACTGAAGAATATAATTATTTAGCAACTAGAAAAACATATTAGCTTAAAATGTTTATTTAAAAAAAAATATGAATAATAGGAGTATTTAATTCTTCATTTTGAAGCTTAATAGGAGATCATAGGAAACAATTGAAATGTAGAGTGAATCACATACTTGGGTAAAGCCACTGTGAAATAATTGAAAATGGTTTACCAAGACTTCTGTGCTCTTCACAGTGGAAGAAGTGCTTTATTTGTTTGCAGAGATATTTTTTGAAATTAATACCTGCATTTGAGGAAATAAACCGTTTTTCTACTTTTACAATGAGACAGAAGGTTAGAGGGAGAAGCTGTGTTCTTAATTTAATATTACTTGGAAACCATACACTTTGTTTACTTGTAAGGTTAATATATATGTATACACACACACACATTTATATATAAATATAAAACCTCTGCTACACCCTATAACACCAAGTAAAGTATAATCTCTGAGAACTTCTGTACTGAATGAAGGAGCATGTCAACACAACAATAAAGCCACCAGTCTAATTCAGGGATTAAAATTCTGTCTTTAATTTAACATGTAGTAAATTCAGACTAAGCAAATGTTCTACTTAAACAATTTTGTAAGGTACAGTCTGCATAGCTTTATATGTTAAACTGTGTTCAATAATGTAATTATAGGAACTTGACTCCAGGAGTTTTAATTCTGTGCAGAGTAATAATTTTGAAGTGTAAATATTAATAACCTGTATTTATTGAAGTGTCATCACAATCTCTGCTCCAAATCTCGTTATTTGAATGTGAATGATTTCACTGATAGCTGTTTCTCTGCCCTTCAGGGTACATTTCTCCAGAGGTTTCCTACAGTGTCCACCACGCAGTAGTAACAACAAATTATACACAGATCTTACCTTTGCAAGGATCTGAGATGTGGTTTGCTCCCTCTTTCTCCTCACTAGTTCCTCCCAGAAGCCATCTGAAAGAGGACAGTTGAGTTTTGGAGGAATGAGAAAGTGGAAGCGCTCAGGATTGCCCCAACTGGACAGCTTGTTATTTAATGTAGTGGAGAACTAGTGAATACAAAGTAAACTCTTGTTTGGAAGAGATTAGTGCCCATCACAGTAGAATCCTAATTTTAAATTCACAGAATCACAGAATGGTTGAGGTTGGAAGGGACCACCAGAGATCATCTAGTCCAACCCCCCAGCAGGGTCATCTATTGCATGTATTGCAGGATCTCATCAAGGTGGGTTTTGAGTATCTCCAAAGAAGGATATCCTACAACCTCTGTGGGTAGCCTGTTCCAGTGCTCTGTCACCTGAACTGTAAAGAAGTTCTTCCTCTTATGGCGATGAAACCTCCTGAGGTTCAATTTATACCCATTACCCCTTGTCGTATCACTGGCCACCACTGAGAAGAGTTTTGCCCCATCCTCTTTACATTGTTCCCTCAGCTATTTGTAGAGATTGATAAAATCCCCTCTCAAGCTCCTCTTCTCTAGGCTAAACAGGCCCAGCTTGATTAGTCTTTCCTCATAGGACAGATGCTCCAATCCCTTACTCATCTTTGTGGCTCTACGCTGGACCCTCTCTAGAAATTCTACATCCCTCTTGTACTGGGGAGCCCAGAACTGGACACAATATTCTGGGTGTGGCCTCACCAGAGCTGAGTAGAGGGGGAGGATCACCTCCCTTGACCTGCTGTCCACATTCCTCCTGATACAGTCTAGGATCCCATTGGCCTTCTTGGCCACAAGGACACACTGCGGTCTCATGGTTAACTTGTTGCCCACCATGACCCCCAGGTCCCTCTCCTCAGCGTGTGCTCTCCAGCAGGTCAGCTCCCAGCCTGTACTGGTGCCTGGGGTTGTTCCTCCCCAGGTGCAGGACCCTGCACTTGCCCTTGTTGAACCTCATGAGGTTCCTCTCCGTCCTACTTTCAGGCCTGTCAAGGTCCTTTTGATTGCCTGCACAAGCCTCTGTTATGTCAGCCACTCCCAAGTTTTGTATCATAAATTTGAGAGGCAGGAAAATAGTTCTTATGATAGAGTAAACTGAGACTGCTTGGCCCGTCACAAAATTTTACTCTAAAGTTGTTTAATGAAGTTTAACTGTTTCTTTAGAAATAAAAGCAAAAACAAAACAAAACAGTCCCATTAGCCTGTTCTGTTTTGAGCTTATTTGTGAACTTGTTCATGACTGTCAAGACTGATTAGTCTCAGAATGCTTTCTAAACACCTCTTCTTTGCTATTTCCAGTTCAAATCCTTTCATACTCCTTTTCTATCTTGCTCATCTTAAATCAAATTAATGTTGTTCACAAGGTACTGAGAAAGATTTTGGTAACCAAGTATCTCCACATAATTCACTGTGTCTTCACAGGACTTTTCTGGAGATTCTATGAGACAAAGTCTCTCCTTTACACTTAAGGGTTAAAAAAATTCTTCAGTCTTTCATTGCCTAGTGTAAAGGAAGGTTTCTGGGAACTAAATGGTCTTTTAGCAAAGAAGGAAAGATTCAAGCCTATCCTGTCACTTAGAAAACTAATTACACCATTACATGCTGCAATTACAATTAAAGATTTTCAGCTGATGAAAGGCATGTTCACTGAATTCTCATTATCTTATATTTCCTTGCCAACGCTCAAGAGTACCATGAGTTTGATATACCAAAAACAACTCAGAAAACTGTACTTTCCCAGTAACATCAACAGACTAACTTAGGGATCCCACTGGAACTCATATTCTCTTTTACATAATCACCTGAAGGAGTAACATCCACCCTTTTTACTGAAAGTATTTTCTTTATATTTGTTAAAAACAAAATAAAACAAAGCAAAACGTTGTCAAGCATTCTTTATAATGTTACTTTTATTATTCAAGTTAACAACTTTTAGGATTCAGCTGAGGTTGCTTTGTTGGATTTAATCTAATTGGTTTCTCTCAGTTTTACTTAGTTTCAATAAATAGACAGAAGCCCTCTTGTTCTGAGACCTAAATCATGTAAAAAATAAGGGTCGTAATTTCATATCTGATAAATACAAATATTTTCCATGACCTCCCTCCCCCCCAAAAAAAAACTAAAGAAGTAAATAAATAGAAATTAATACCAATCTAGTAAAAACAAACAAGCAAACATACAAAAATCTCCATTCCACCCCAGTGTGTGTATCTGTCAATTTTAAAATTAACCATGGACAAGCATCTGGAGTCATAGAATAAGCAAAAATGAAACAACAACAAAAAATTAAATAAGTGTTTGTGGAAACTATTTATTTCTATATAGAAGTTGGTTCTATTTCTATAGTAATATTTACTATTTTTTTATTTACAAATAATTTTAAGAAAACAACATATTTATCATACCACATTTTGAAGATTCCAGATCTTATCATATTTTTAATTAAATGGCACAGAAGAAAAAAGTGTTCTACACAAAAATGGTATGTTTCATGGTGTAATATTGTTAGTCATAAAAATTACAAATAGGTTCCAAAAGGAAGAAACTGCCTTCTTGAATACCTGATACTTAATTTTGTTTTTACTATTGTTAGGAAACAAACTCAGCCTTAAGAAATATTAAATCGAATTTCTATTCACTTTTAAATTTTATAATATTCCATTCAATTCCTGCTCCAGATAGCAAACATGCATATGCAAAAGAAGTTTCTCTGATATTATCATTCTTAATTTGTGGTTTCACCATCATTTCCATAGCAACAGAATGATGATACAAAAACGGCATTGTTGTTTCTGGTTTGAGTAGGAGCAGCTGAGACGTGAATCAAGACTTGATTTTCAAAGACAACACAAAGAGAAAGATGATGTAAAATTTTAATATTCAGATTAGGATTAAACCCACCTGGTTTTCTTTTACTCCAATGTCAAAATTTCTTAAGTTGGTAATTAAAATATTATAACTCAGTCAAGGAAATATTTGTTGAATTGATGGCAGGTGAAATAACTTTCTTTTACATCATATGAATATGCATATGAATCTAAATTTCACTTATTAATAAAGATGCAAAATCCCAGTATCAGGTATATCAGTGCAGCCAAATAATGCATTTACCAGTCAAGTGGGTGGAAGCATGGCTGCTGCAGAAATGTTATCCAGGATACATTTCTGAGCAGAAGCTTTCATTAGGTTTGTTAAAGTCCAAGATAATTATGCTACAAAACAAAAATGTAACAAGGACAACTTTTGGGGGGTAGCTTACTTTTTTTTTTTTTTTTTTTGGGCCATAAATTTAGTTAAAGATCAGGATAGGTGAAAAATACATCACTAATCCTGAACTATATATTATACATGAACTGTGTTAACACAATTACAAAATTAAATTGCCTCTCCCTAGTATGTGTTTACCAGCATAGGATAGTATGGGATATGAAAGTTCAGTTGGAAGGGACCTACGAAGATCATCTAGTCCATAGGCTTAACCAAAAGTCAAAGCCTATTAAGGGTGTTATCCAAATGCCTCTCAAACATTGACAGGCATAGAGAATTAATCACCTCTCTAGGAAGTCTGTTCTGGTGTTTGACCACCCTCAGAGTAAAAATCAAAAATCTTAATATCCAACCTGAACTTCCCTTGGCACAGCTTTCCCTCACTTTCCCTCCTGTTCCCTCCCATTCCATCATTGTTTGCCCAGGAGAAGAGATCAGTGCCTCCTTCTCCACTTCCCCTCCACAGGAAGTTGTAGACATCCATGAGGCCACCTCCTTAGTCTTCTCTTCTCAGACTAGACAAACCAAGTGTCCTTAGCCTCTCCTCATAAGACATGCCTTCCAGCCCTTTTCTCCCTCCCTGTTACACTTTCAAGTACCTTAATATCCTTTTTATATGGTTGGTCTCAGAACTGCACACAATGTTCAAGGTGAGTCTGCACCAGCAATAAATATAGCAGGAAAATCACCTCTTTTGACTGGCTGGTTTAATGTACCTCAAAACGTGTTTTGCCATCTTGGCTGCCAGGGCGCACTGCTGGCTTGTGTTGAGCCTGCTCTCAACCAGCACCTCCAGATTCCCTTTGCTGAGCTGCTCTCCAGCCACTCATCTCCCAGCCTGTACCTATGTCCAGCATTACTCCATCTCAGGTGCAGAACCCAGCCTTTCCCTTTGTTGAATTTCATGCTATTGATGCTTGTCCAATGCTCCATCCAATCTATCTAGATCCCTCTGCAAGGCATCTCATCCATTTAGTGTCAACAGTACCTTGTAGTTTAGTGTCATCCGCATACTTACTAAGAATACAATCTACTCCTGCATCCACATCACTAATAAAATGTTGAACAGAACTGGCTCTGGAATTGAGCCCTGGGAAACACCACTAGTGACCAGCCACCAGCCAGATATAGTTCCAGTCACTGTGACTGTAGCCTTAAGCTGAGTAAAATAAGTAAACTTTGAAGAAAACAGGGAGACTGGTAGCCTTGAGCTAGCAGAAGAAAGGGATATAAGGAATGAAATGTAAAAAACAAGGAGAAAAACATCTGAAGGAAGATTCTAGACTGACCTATGGTAACCTTTTGCTCATTAAGGAAGAATAACTTAGACTGCCAAATCTTGCCCCAAAGTTCTAACTACTGCAGCACTTTAATGAAATATAACCCATACCATTTTCCCAGCCAAATTTTCAGAAGTTAGATCCTCTCACATTGATCAGCAAGATGTGTTAGAGGTGGTTGTTAGTAAGAGAAAGTACCAGATAAGAGATTTCCTCTGAAACCATGAATGATGTATCTAATGAAAAAAAGACAGCTACCCCAATTTCAATGATTTTCCTATGCTTGAGATGATTTCCTCATCTTAATCCTCAGTATACTTTCATTTCCCTGACAGTTCGCCTTTGTTGTTGTTGCTGTTACACTGAGACAGGGTCAAGCCATTTGGAATGCAGGGATAAAGTGGCATCTAGTACATAAATGTCAGGAAGATATTATCTAGGATAAGACAGAAAAAGAGGGAGAAAAATAATGTGTGACAGAAAAGTTGTGTGGGAAGGATAAGAGGCAAACAGGGCTTGGAAAAAAGGCAAGAAGTGGAGAACATTAACACCAGATTATTAATTTTGTTTTGTTAATTTCATTGCTCTATGAAAGACTGTGATGACTTCAGTTTATGTCGTATGCAATCACAAACTTGATGCACACTGGGTACCAGAACCATATTTCTTCTGAATTAACAAGAACAGATGATAAAGAACATCTAGATCAAAGAATGTAAAGCTTATACTATCTGCAGAAGAACACAATATATTGTATAAAATTAAAGATGTGCAAAACAATATTTATATAACCGCAAATTATAATTTGGTTCTTTTTATAGCAATTCTGAACTGGCATAACAATCTTCACCAAAATTAAAATTTGTGTCACGTGGCATTTTTGAGATCGCACTAGGAGACCTAAAACCATAATGATTGTGCTGCTGAACTCATTCAATAGGAATGCTGAAGGTAAACCATGTTTTAAGAGATATGGTAATTATTTCCCTTTACTTCCTTAAATGCTGATATTCAAGATGGTATATACATTCATTAATCACTACAAAAATAATATTTCAGATACATGGTATATACAAAATGCCACTACAAACATCATTGTAAAAGGAAACAAACAATATATATATATATCATTTTTATTTTCTGAGTGCTAACAACAAGGCCAAACAGGGTGTGGTACATCAGTCAGGGTATGGCAGTTCACCTGGGAGGCCATGCAGGGTGGCCGCCTCTTTGAAGGAGGTTCATTCCACTGGTTGAGTGGGATATTAAAGTAAACATAACCCAGTAATGAGGCAATGTTCTGTGACCAGATGGCACAGTTCTGCATAGGTCAAAGGCACTCATTCAACCCAGCCCTCAAGACAGAATGGTGGGCACTCATTTGAGAGCAAAGCCTACAGGTCTGTCTGGGGTGTCTCCACCATCTACCCCAGCAGAGGACAATGCCTCCACCCAGATGGAGCTGCTGAAGGAAGAGGCTGTAGTGCAGACTCCAGACTTCCGGAACTGCTTATACCTTCCTTCTGGGGCACATGGCAGACCTGCCTGTAAAAGCTGTGCCCAGGTGGAGGACTTCCTGCAACTGTTGGCTGAGCTACAGGAGGCAATGAGGAGGCTACATAACATCAGGGAGACTGAGGCTGAGTCAGATAGCTGGTTCCAAGTGCTGCCTGCAGGAAACCCACAGCCCATGGCCAAGCAGTCAAAAATTCCCTCACTGGCACATGCAGAGGGAGGGAGGACAATAATACAGAAGAACGTAAGTTTTCAACAGCAAGGACCATCAGAAAGAAGAGACTTCCCCTGAAGCCTGAGGTGCCCTTGCAGAACCGCTTCACCTCTCTACAGACCGAAGAGGAAGGACCTGTCACACACGGAGTGACACTGGAGCCGAGTAAGACATTATGATCTGTTCCCCATATAACATCAAGCACAACTAAGAAATGGTGGCAGGTGATAGCAGTAAGCAATTGTCATGAATGAAATTTTTACACGGAGCTGATGTATCAGCAACTTATAATTTACTACTTCCTTTATGGTAAATCACAAATTTGATCGTATGATTTTTTTCTTTATCATCAGTTAATCTTGTTAAGATTGTTTAACACAATAATTCAGTAGTGTTTATTAGAATCAAAAAAGTGACTTATTGAAGATTTGTTAATTGCAAGGTTTACACACAAGACTTATGTCAAGGTATTAGTGGTTTCTATACAGCAAGGGATGAGGGATTTCTGGACAGTAAGGGATTAAGGATTTCTGTACAACAAGGTATTGGGAATTTCTAAACTGTGTTGTGCACTCAAGAACTTTTCCTCTTTTTGTGAATTACTCATCCTCCTAGGCTTCAGCGTATTCAGTGGACAATCAATGAATCTTTAGAAGTCAGGCCCCTAGTGAATTACTCAATTTTCTCTACATCAGCATATGCAGCGGATGATTGTTGAACATCACAGAATCTTACCCTGAGAGGCATCCCACCTCAGGGGGAGATCCTGCGTCACAGTTCTCTGTGGTCCTGGAGAGCTCAAAGAGGCTCTTTGCTTAGGACCAGTATTTATAGGATTGCAAAATGATTGGCTTTAGTAAGTATTTCTCCATCCTGGCCACAATTCAGGTTGGCTAATTCTTGTACTATCCACCAACTGTACAATTCCAGTACCTTCCAGGTTATACAGTTCAGGTATCCAGGTAGCAGGAGTTCCAGATACAGTTACAGAGTGCCTAATCATCCCAACTCACTGCACCTGTAACAATGGCAAGAACATAATGTTAGTTTATCCTGAGACTGCAGAGTAGCCTGCTGAGAGAGTGCACCGCACCACCACAGCAACACTTCTGAGAGGTATGGAGGCATCCTTTTGACATTCTGACCCACTCTCTAGAGAAGTCTGTTGCTTGCCAGTGGTTTGAATCAGGGATGTCACTGAGAGACTTACAAGCCTAGTTCAGTCCACTGACTATTATCCACTGCTGTTGTTTTATGTGGGCACAGTGATACAGCCAGGAACAGCCTGAGTAGTATCAAGGATTACAGAGCCCTTGGAGCAGTGGTAAGTGACTCTGGAGAGCAGGTTGCTTTTTCCTCAATCATCCCAGACAAAGGGATAGGGTTTGAAAGGGCCAACTGAACCTGCAAAATCAACAAATAGTTACAGGACTGGTGCCATAACCAGGGGTTCAGCTTCTTAGACCATGTGACTCACTTTGAGAAACCTAGACTGCTGGGAGCTGATGGGGTCTTTCTGTCAGTGGAGGGGAAGAGTAACTTCTGTCGCAGGCTTGCCAAGAAAATGAAGAGAGCTTCAAACTAAGAAAGGTTTGGAAATAGCAGAGTTACAGAGACCATCCAGGCAGCAAAATAAGGTTGAAGTGGGGACACCTCCATCAAGTGCATGCAGTCGATGAAGTGTCTACAGAACATGGGTAAGGGGTGTCTTGCACCCCTCCTAGGATATCGACATGCTTGAACACCTCTCTGAAGTGCCTGAACAGCAATGCACATAGCATGGAAAACAAACAGGAAGAATTAGAGATCTGTGTCCAATTGCAGGGCTTTGATCTTATTGAAATTACAGAAACATAGTGGATAGCTTACATGACTGGAATGCTGTCACAGGTGGCTACATGTTTTTAGGGAAGACAGGCCAGGAAAATGAGGTGGTGGTGTTGCTCTTTGTGTGAAGCTGGAATATATGGAGCTCTGCCTTGAGGTGGATTATAACCAAGTTAAGAGTTTATGGGTAAGAACACAAGGTCTGGCTAATGTGGGTGACTCTGTTGTGGGTGTTTACTATGGGCCACCTGACCAAGAAGAGGAAGTTGATGAGACTTTCTACAGCTAAAAGTAGCCTCACAATCACAGACCCTGGTTGTCATGGGGGTACTTCTGTGCTGACTTCTGTTGCAAAAACAACACAGCTAGGCACAAACAGTCCAGAAGGTTCATGCAGAGAACTGATGGCAACTTTTTTGGTGCAGGTAGTGGATAAACCAATGAGGAGAGGTGTGCTGCTGGACCTTGTACTAAAACCAAGAAGTACTAGTTGAAGATGTAAAGGTTGGGGATGCCAACTCTAAACATGTGGGGGATTTCACCAAAGTGAAATCTTGCTTAACCAATCTGATAAAATTCTGCACCTACGGAGGAATAGCTCCATGCACCAGTACAGGCTGGGGGTTGACCTCCTGGAAAGAAGCTCTGTGGAAAAGGACCTGGAAACAGGTTAGCATGGAAAACATGCTAACTATGAGCCTGTAATGTGCCCTTATGGATAAGAAGGCCAATAGTATCCTCAGGTGCATTAGGGAGAATATTTCCAGCAGGTCAGGAAGGGTTATCCTCCTACTCTACTCAGCCCTGGTGAGGCTACATCTGGAGTACAGTTCTGGGCTTCCTAGTATAGTCAAAACATGAAGCTCCTGAAGTCCTGAGAGGGGATCTTATCAATGTATATAAATTTCTTGAGGGAGGATGTCAAGACAATGGGACCATACCCTTATTGGTGGTATCCAGCCATAGGATGAGAAGCAACAGGCACAAACTGAAATACAAGAAATTCCATATGAATATGAGAAAAAATTATTTACTGTGAGGGTGACAGAGCACTGGAACAGGTTACCCAGAGAGGCTGTGAAGTGTCCTTCTCTGGAGATATTCAAAACTTGTCTGGATGTGATCCTAGGCACCATGCTCTAGGTGACCCTGCTTGGCAAAGGGTCTGGACTGGATGATCTCCAGAGGTCTCTTTCAGCCTCAACCATTCTGTGACTGTGATTCTGTGAGATATTTTCATATATTGCCATGCTTGTATGAATTTAGCTACCCACTTAAGAAAAGCATATTAAAGTACTTCAGGTGCTTCATAATGCTAAATTAGCCCCAGTCTGTCAGTTCCTGTTGAGTGTTTATTGCAGCACCTGTTCATGAAATTAGCCACAGTTAAATTGACCTGAGTTTAGGTTCAGGGTGTGATAGTGAGTTTCATTCTGGATGTGGATTGAGAAGAAAGATGTGGAAAGCCACTATGTTTTTATATAGAAGGTAATTGCTCTGTGGAAGGAAATAAAGAACATCACTTTTTTTTTTTTTTTTTTTTTTTAAGATAGAGAACAAAGGATGGTGTTGCAATAAGTTGATGGTATTGCTACTGAATAATAGATATATGTGTAAGAGGCTGATGCAGAAAAAAAATATATATTTTTCAGGTATTGCTACAGTCCAGGAATGGACTGTAAAGGGTACTTTATTCATGTGGAGTTTGATATGATACTTATAGCAATGAACTCATTGTATGATATATGGCCAACTGAAACAGATGTCCAAAAATTGTCTCATTTGATTATTCCAAGAAAATATTTTACCTTGCTTATATTTTCAGTATCCCATTTTAACTTCAATTCAACTCCTTGTTTTGATCTATTTATTTTCATAGGTTTTTCATTCTTCATGGTAAGGCTATGTATGCTTTAAAGCTTCTATTATAAGATGTACTTCGTAGCAGTTCAGAACCCTATAATACCTCCCCAGCTGGTGAATGTGATATGCATTTCCTGTTTTGGATTTTAAAAGGCATGAAAGTATATTATATATACAAATTTACAAGGCTCAAAACAACAATTCTGTATCTTGGATAAGGTTTCTTTGTAGCTGTCCTTAATTCTCTAAAATTGTTGTGAATGGCTTCATTACATAATCCTATTTTATGCTGAAAGGTGTTGTTCTCAATAATTCCCCACATTGATAATCATATTGAATGTATAAATTTAGAAGATGAGGACTACAGTCCATATAGGAGGCAATAATAAAGTAAAAAACTAACGCTGTGTATTTTTATTTTTTAATCAAAGTAAATTTAAAAATACTAGAAGCAGTTCACTGGATGATGAAAGATTTTTAATCATACCTCTACCAATAGATAGCTTTACATTGCAAGTCATGAATAATTCATCTTTTTAAAAGATTATGCCAAGAATAAGGACAAAAATATGTTGATGGACACAAATAACATTTTCTTAAATGTTGTTCTTCCTAATATAACAGATACTAATGTAGTTCCTGCAGTCAAACCCTTTTTAATAGGAACTGATTTATAACAATTTATTTACTCCCTTTCATCAACAGACCAACTGTTCAGATACATTTTTAAAATTTCTGAGTTTTAATTTTTTAAGTTTCTTTGGAGTAACTCTAATTTAGTATTGCTAAAATGACAGAAACATGAAGCCTGCCATAGTGCAGCTGTGTCTTGGTTATTAAGGTACAGGTAGAATTACTTTTGTACAGAAAACCTTAAGTAATTTCGATGTTTACATTCCACTGAACTGGAAACAATTGGGTGTTACCACTTTTTAATCACTTTGAAAAGTTTCACATCTCTTTCTGCTTATACTCTTGTGTCCAGGAAATCTCTCATTTCTGTCATGCTTGCTGAGGTCACTACATTTCTAATTTTCATCTGAGAAAGTAGAGTTTCTACATAGGTTTAGAGTTCAATACCCTTAATGTGTTCTGTATGGTTCTTCAGCATAATCTTAATATGACAGAATCAAGTTGCCATTACTTCATTACTTATATTCAGGGATGTTGTTTGAGTTAATTAATTAAACAATATATATTACAAATAGTTGAAGCACAGTCAATTTCCTGTAGGAGAAGCCTGATTTAAAAAAAAAAAAAAAAAAAAAAAAAAAAAACACTAATGAAAGATAAACCTTATGCTGATACTACGTGAGATACAAAACCAGAGCCTCAATTCTTCTATTACCCATAGTAACACATGTTCTTTTCCCCTATTTTTCACTATTTTATAGGAGGTGAGACAGGTATAGGGGTAGAGAACAAAAAGATTGAGAGACCATGTGACTGTTGTTGCTAATGAGCTGTGAATGATACCAAGCTGTTACTGTACATTTTTCCAGGGAAGAGTCCTCAAGGGACAAGAGGAATGAATTTTGGAACCACCCCTGATCAGATCTGTGTTGCTGTGAAGTCAGAATTTCTGCCTGGGTACTAAGTCGTCCCTAGGTCCAAATACTTATATTCCCTTGCACTAAAAGGACTGCTGCCCTTCCTGAACGCTATGTTCATGCATGAATATCTAAGGGTATTGACATATTATTCTTTACTGAGACTGTACTGAAAACTCTGGATATTCCACGCTCCAGCTACACCTCCTTCAGCCCCTCCTTTTTTACTCCTTTCAGACTGTCTTACTGTTATATACTAATCAAAGTTTAAAAAGTAAGGATGCAGCCAAGTTTAGTCAAATTAAAAGAAGGGGTGGCTATATGTTTCTAAAATTGCTTCAGAATCAAAGCCCGTATGTAACAGCTGTGGAATTTGTGGAGTAGTCCTGCAAATGTTGCTCTGGCAGCACAGAGCCACCAGGCTGGCTGGCCTTTACCTTCGTTATGCTTTCCTACCTCTCCCTCTGTCTGCCTCTGTTATGACATTATTTCTTAATTGGCTTGAAAAGACAAGGAAGAGAAAACATGATGGTTAAGAAAAGCAGATCAGGAATGCAGTGCAGAAAATAGAGCCATCAGTGAGACCTAAGCAGAGCAGAAGAAGGGGAGGAATGGACTGTCTGCAGGTAAAAAATGGATGTTCAACAATTCTGAAAGTCATGTAATTTAGTGGCATATAAAATATTCACAATTATATGTTTACTATTTTGAAAGAGTTTTGTTTATTTTTACTTGTTTCTGCTAATCAGAGGAGCATGAATTGCTTTAAAACTTTGTAGAATTATAGAATCATTCAGGTTGGAAAAGACCTCTAAGATAATCCAGTCCAACCTTTAACCTAGTACTGACAAGTCCACCACTAAAGCATGCTACTAAGTTCTACATCTACATGTTTGTTGAAGACCTCCACGGATAGTGACTCAACCACTTCACTGGGTAGCCTATTCCCATGCCACACAGCCCTTTCAGTAAAGAAATTTCTCCTAATATCCAACCTAAACCTTCCCTGGTGCAACTTGAGGCCATTTCCCCTCATCTTATCACTTGGTGCTTGGGAGAAAGGCCTGAACCCCACCTCGCTACAACCTCCTGTAAGGTAATTGTAAATTGTACAATAAGGTCTCCTCTGAGCCTTCTTTTCTCCAAGCTAAACAACTCCAGATCCCTCAGCAACTTCTCCTCAGACTTGTTCTCTATATTTATGAAATGAATGAAATAATAATAATAAACATTAATTTAGAGTCTATGTTCGCCAAAATTTTTCATTAGAATTTTTGTCAGAAAATACTAAATCTTCTGTGTAAGATGTGGATTTTTTTTTTTTTCATT
>MU012824.1:32745-43574 GCA_011074415.1 Stictonetta naevosa | reverse complement strand
CCTCTTCCTCTTCCTCTTCCTCTTCCTCTTCCTCTTCCTCTTCCTCTCTCTCTTTCTCTCTCTCTCTCTCTCTCTTTCTCTTTCTCTTTCTCTTTCTCTTTCTCTTTCTCTTTCTCTTTCTCTCTCTCTCTCTTTCTCTTTCTCTCTTTTTCTCTTTCTCTTTCTCTCTTTTTCTCTTTCTCTTTCTCTTTTTTCCTTTTCCTTTTCCTCTTCCTCTTCCTTTTCCTTTTCCTTTTCCTTTTCCTGTTCCCGTTCCCGTTCTTGTTCCTGTTCCTGTTCCTGTTTATTCACTATTTCCCATTGGCTGGCAAGTTTTCAGCCACTTTCAGGAAAGCAGAGTTTATCAGGGATGATGGTTCCTTGGGAAGACAAATGACATTACTGTTCTTGTCCATAAGCACCCTTCCTTCTTCTTTTCCTCAGCTTCTATTGCTGAGCATGACACCATAATATATGGGATATCCTTTTGGCCAGTTTGGTCCAGCTATCCTGGCTGAGTCCCTCCCCGCTCTCTATTTTTAAGTCTTATGTGTTCAAGTAGACTTTTTACATTTGATTTTTAAATTTTTTTATTTTTATTTTTTACATTTGACTTTTTTACAGAAAATATATTTCTAGTAACCACAAGTTGTGTATAATTTATCTCTTCAGGAAGGTCTAAATTTGGTTCAATATAGAACTTCATGTCTTCCTAGACGAACTAAGAAAAAAAAAAATAAGCTTTTAGTATTTCTTGATATTATGTATTGTTTGCTATTACAAGCAGAATTTAGAATGCATAATTCTTAAAGCATGACCAAGAGAGACATAAAAGAGCTCTAGAAATACTAAGAAAATTAGTTTGAATTACCCTGAGGCTGAAACTAAGTGCAAATTTATTATGAAGCTCTCATGACGTATCACATTGCTGTGGGGTCTATATTAACCTGCAACTTGTAAGGTTAGGCTTTTTTCAAGGTTTCTTAATCAAAACAAAAACATGTACTGATTTCACAGTCTTTCACTCCGGTCACTGGGAATTGAGTACAGTTTTAGTACAATATATAATGTATTTAAGATCAGCCTGCACAAAATTTCAGGTGGATTCAAAGGGACCTTTGAACACAAGTGTAATAAATTGAGTCCTCCATGATATCTATTTAATGTATTTTAGCATGTCCTGTTTGTATGAAGGTCTATGAATGCACTTGGTTCAAAATGAGAGGGTTAGGTATACATTTATTTTCTTTATATAATTATATTTTACCCTCATTTAATCTTCTTTTACTACATTCTTAGCTGCTTCTTGAAAATGGCTAACCATGTATCATGAAAACCTTCATGATTTTTTTTCAATGTAAGTTATTTGAAACCTGTTCCTGTAGTTAGCAAAGCTGAAGTCAGAAAAGGAAGTCAGAAAACTGTGGAGGGGAAATGATGACTCTTGAAAGAAAGTCCTTCTTAAGGAGATATGTGTAATATATTGAAACTTACAGATTTCTGCTACAGCACAACTTGGAAAAGAATGCAAAGGTAGAAGGCTATGACTTGAAGCTGAACCAAGGCCATTTTCAGCAGAACTGATAATAAATATCACAGTCCATCTTTTATAAAAATCAATGTACCATCCTTCATGCTATGTGTTAACATTCCTTGCTAGACTAATGTTGTTATATCTTAAAGTACATTAATACAATAGTCCTTGACTGCATAATGCAGTGTGCAGACATACAGACAGCCTTAGTTTCACGAATACTTCCACCATGTTAACAGCTACTAAAAAATCCCTGATGAAAATTGTATTTTTGTGTGAATAATGGTCAGTGTTTCAGGAAGACATAGCAGGAGAAAATTCACAGTGCAGACTCTGTGTTTAACAAAAGATATTATTTATAATGGAAAAATATTACAGAAGGAAGAAAATATATTTTTTCTTTAATAAATAATTTTTAGAAATCTTTTACCTTGATAAAATTGTTCTGGGAGATGTGGGCATGTGGAATTAATTTAAAAGAATGTATTACATCAATCTGTCCATGGTAGAGTGTATAAAATTTCCCTTTTCTGGAACATCTGCTTATTTTTTGATTGTGTGAACACAAGGTTTTTCAGCTGATTATCATTATATATGCATTTGATAAATATATTAGATATTTCCAGGCTCAGAAAATCAGCATGTGTAGAATCTACCATACTCTGTAAAGGGACAATCATCTTGTTTATCTAGACTACCATTCAGCAGTCAGAGGAAAAAAAAAAAAAAAAGGAAAAAAAAAAAGGAAAAAAATAAAAGGAAAAAAAATAATAAAAAAAAGCTTTTGCTTGTTTGCTTGCTTTTATTACTGCCTTTTATGTTCTGTGGTCATCTGAACACCTGCAAAGGAGTAACATGTTACTGAGAGATTGAAAACATTCTTCTTTGCACTTGTTCTGCACAAGCATCATCAAGCTGGTACTTCCCTGATCAGTGTTTTAAATGTCACCATTAACAGTAGGGAATTTGTCAGTGGTGACTACTATGATGACACAGCAACTGTATTTTTAGGATAAGTGCATTGGTTCATAAAGATGATGGAATCTAAGTTGTGTATCTTGAGATGACATAGCTATGTCTGTCAATTATATATATGACTTTTCTTTCCACCATACAGTCAGTTTTCCATTGCTTTGATGATTCATTCTGTCTTAACAGCTTTCTGATGAGGAAATTAGATAACATTGTGTAAACTGAGTCTCTCAAACATGGTCTATATAGAAAAACAAACATATAAACAAACAAAACAAAACAAAAAACCACCACCACCACCGAAAACAGAAAAAACCCATACAAGGGTAAACAGGTAAGTTAGAGGTCTGCTTTGGTGTCCAGTCAGATGAATTAAGGAGAATATTTGTTGTGTTTTGGAACACTAAGCAGATTACTGAGCCAGCACCAACCTCAATTCATTCATCCATGTGCTATGTACACAGGCAGACAACCTATGTCGAAGAGGGTCCTGGTAGGGTTCATATATCATGAGGGTGATGTGTCCATAGACCTTCCAATTCCTAATCTACTGTTTTATTTCATATCATTCCCCACTGGGTGATGAGGTCTGTGCCCTTCAGAAAGGTGTTGAAGATACTATATGATAGTAACCAGAATGGTGGGCTGCAGGCAAATAAATCATTACTCAGCTTGCAGAAAACAAGGGGCCATGTAATGAGATTTTTGTCAGAATTTTAGCTTTTGGGCAGGAAGGTGCATGGAGGCTATGGTTTGCATGCTACACTAACAACTTTATCCAAGCATTTGGCAGGGAGAGCTTATTAATAGCTGCATGACAGTTAAAGTAGTCTACAGAAAATCCTTACCTTTTGTGGAATCCCACAAAGTTTTCTTAATTGTTGAATAAAAAGGAAAATAGACTAAAAACTAAGCTACAAGTCTGCTGTATTGGAACTTACTATAATTCCTTCACAGAGTATTGCAGATTATATTTGCAAATTTAAATTTTACAAATACAGTTGTAAATACAAAGTTTCAGTGTGCATTTTTCTCTAATTTCAAAAATTTTGTAGTCTTACTAATATATAATCTATTTTTCTTTCTATTATTAGTTTTATTGTACTTTTTTTTTTTTTAATATAGAAACCATTCTGTTTTGTTATGTCTGTTGTAGAAGTAACCAGAATGTGATTTAGATTTAGATCAGGTCAGAAAAAAATAGACTACAAAAATAGTCTATTACTGTAGCTATAGGGGTAAGCACAGAGCAGCAGCAGCATACCACATCTGCCCAAATGAGCTCTGTCCAAATGGAACAATTTCAAGGTTTATAAACCTTCAGGCTATTCAACCATCTCTTTACCAAATCATTTCAGATAAACATAATATGGTAAGCAGTTAAATCCCTCAGATAAGGATAGTCTAGACAGGACATCCTTTTACAAGTAACTCACTCATTTGTTAATTAAATTGTGCTGTTTGCAAAGGTTTCTCAACTGGTAAGGCCAGTTAAGTAATGGACTATACAGCCTAGGAAGTGTTAACTCTTTTGCTTCTACATGTCATTTTGTAGAACCCTCAATGCATTTAAAATATTCCTTTAAAATTAATTAAACTTACTAAATCACATTACTCTGTTCTGCAACAGGCTTTAGAAGAGGAAGAAAATATCAGGACAGATAGATACTAATGAATTATCTGAGCCTGTATCCTAAATATACATTAAACTATCATGTATGCATATAATTTGTATGCTTCCTAGAGGTTATTTATTTATGTGCTGGCGTGGTCATCAGTCAATATAGAACATCAAAAGAATATTAACCTACTGTTTTCAGCTTTATCACCTACTACTGTGTTTCAGTAGATGAATTGGAAGAAGTGCCAACACAAAGAAGTCAGGATCTGCAAATAGTTACCACTGTTTTATACAGATCTCTAAAGAAAATCTTATCAACTATCTTTCTAATATTTGTAGATTTTTTCCCTACTTGGCTATTTGTTGCTTGTTTTGTTTGATTGGTTTTCCTTTTTCTCTTGCCCCTTCCTTCTATATTGATGGTTCTAAACCTTAATCAGGCATTTCTGGAGCCAAGAGCAAATGAGCTGGGTTATTCATAGGGGAAAAATATATATATATATATATATGTATATTATATATATATAATGTTTGTCTCTTCTCCATTCACTGAACTCATGCTTTTCTTTTTATTACATATACTGACCAAAATTACCAAGTGGATACTCTTATGAGAACTCATATATATTTATTTGTTACATTTAGAAAGTCAGTTGGAAACACACCATTTCATATAACATCTCTGTATTAAAGAATTTGAACTGAACTGTTGTCTGGACTGTATCTTTTGTATCTGACTTGCACATGTCATTGACAGCAGAAGTGAAAAAGTAAAAAGTGAGAGGCAAACTTTACCTACTATCCAACTACAAAGACCAAAGTGAAGTGTCAGAGCCTGTATGCATTGTTATTCCCAGGTGCCTTTCAGTATTGCTTTGCAGAAGTTTTGTTTCTCTGGATAGTTTTCAGCTAAGCCACTTAACTGCTGCTGGAAATAACAGTGATACTCTGCCTTTGTCCTCATGAATACATATGATAGTAGTTAAATTAGGTTTTGAAGACAAAATACTAATATGACAAAAACATTGATTTTAACAGTGAGGTGACTTTTTAAAAGTCACCTCAAATCTGAGTCAGCTCCTCTGGGATTAGGAGCAGGTTTGCAGCCAGGCAGATAAATACTAATGTGAAAATACTATTAACTACAAATGCTTACGATGAAATTGATAATTGGTTACTATAGCCATAAAAAGTTAGGATCCCTATTCTAATATACTCAAATCAACATAATAATACCTATGGGGATAACTGACCACACATTAACAGATAATCACGGTCCTTTAAAGTATTTGTTGGAGATGTACATTATGTTCCTTCTCATTCATTTGGCTTCATGCTTTTTCTTTCTGTATTTATCTCCTGTTATTTTTACTTGCATATTTAGCACATTTTGAAGAGGAACAAACAGTATTTTTCATACTCTGTTTAATATAATAAATAATATAAATAATAAATAAATAATGATAAAGAGATCAAACAAAAACTGTAAAAAGATTAAAAAGACAGGGATCACATAATGTCTTCTGAGTGAATGAGAAGTGGTTAGGTTTTCTGTTCTTGGGGTTTCATGTTCTACCTGCTGAAACACCTACTTTATATCTCAGTGATACCTTTAATGAAAAAGCATAAAGAAATTGAGAAACTTGATGATCATCCAAATTCTAAATTCTACTTAAATCAAGAATCTCTTTCAAATCCATTAATCACTACAATGTTATTTTACTATCATTGTAAAGAATTTTAAAGTTTAGAAATATTTTCATCCTTAACGATGACCTTAAAGAAATCTTGTCAGCTATTTTCCTATCTGCTATCTTTAATTGTATTGAAACTCTGGGCTGATACTGTTCATGTGATTGAAGTGATTGCATGGTTCAGGATCAGGTGACTATATGGTGATGAGAGATAACATCTTCTTGTTTTTAACTTTGCCCTTCATTGAATTGAATTAATCTATTCTTTAACATATACAGGTAAATGTATATATGTATAAGTCTCTGAGAGCTGTCATGTTCCACCTGGAAAAGAGAAATGGGTTTCTTTTTTCCCCTTTACAATCAGTCTATATCTTTGTTTTTCAAAGTTCATCATTAATGGTCTTTCAGTTACATTACTTGGAGAAATCTTATGTTATTTTTTGTTTGTTTGTTTGTTTCTCCTTTTTCAGGATAGCTAGAGAGTGCATATAAGTACACAAAAACAAACAAACAAAACGCTAGTTCTGAAATATTCAAATCTTATGATTCTATATAATTTAACATAGTTCAATAATTGTCTCTACTGAGATTGCTTTTGAATGATAGAAGAATTAAAGCTTTATTTTGAAATCACTTATGCTTAAATCATTGTGCTGAGAGAAAGTAGAATGAAGTAGATTGAAGTTGCTGTCTGAAAAGGTCAGACCCCAGCAGGGAAGAGTGGAAAAAAAAATAAAAATAATAATAATAATAAAAAGAGTAGCTATACAATTAATATTCAGACTAAAAGATTTTTGCAGTGAAGTCCTTTGCCCACATATAGTCTTTCTCAATTGCAGCTGTCTTTTCCTTTCCATATGGAGGGAAAAAAAATAAAAAATAAAAATAAAAATAAAGTTTGTTTCTTGTTTATATGTTTGTTTATTTTTAAAGGGATTTCTAGAGGTCTTTCAGCCCAGCCCCTATTCTATATTACAATTGCAAATATTGTATTGTCAGCCATGAATTTGTACAGCTGAGACTTGAAAATTTTGCAGGTGTGCCACAGCCTCTTTGGAAATCTCATTGCACTACACTATCTTCATAAATAAAATATTATTTTTTAACATTCAACCAAAATTCCCAAGACACAACTTTTTGTTGTTGCTTCATGTTATGTTTGCTGTTATTGGCTGGAATATTTTTTCATCTTAGTAACTGTTTTAAAGAAACAGGTTGGGGAGCCAAGGACTATGGAGATGAAACTGTGCACCAAGCTGTGTTGCAAATAATCACTAAGTTGGGACTGAATGAGTCTGAGGACAATACCATAAACAGAATGTGAGAAGGGGAATTTCTCCCACTGCCTGGGTATTTGAGAGGGAAAGCCTTTACAGGATGAGTTTATCTTATGGATACCTTGAAAAAAATAACAAGTATTCTTTGTGGAAGTGTCTTACAATCCTGTTAAATGCCCTACAGGACAATACAAGATGTTCTAAATATGCTTGGGAAAGGTGACACTTGTAGTCAAGTTTTTTGATGTTGTTGGTGGTGTTTTTGTTTGTTTGTTTGTTTCATGGTATTTTACCATATATTACAACTTTGATCAAAATAAATGATGGCAGGCTCTGAATCTTTACAGCTATTGACCCTGATATTCTAAAATGCTATATGTTCACAAAACATTTGGGAAAATTGAATTTCCTATTCAAATGCAACTGCAGCATCTACCACTGGTCATCTGTGTCAATTACTTTAAGGACAGTTAAAAACATTGAGCTAATCAAGTCAGTAACAATATCAAGGAATGATATATGACTTTAATTAGCTATGTGAACAAGTATCTTGGTAAATAAAGATTCAGTTCTTGATAGAGGGAGGGGACAAGTTCTTGTCTCTAGTTATGAATCTCATGGTCTTGCACTCCACAATTACATGTTAAAACAGAATCCTTAGTCCATCTTTTAATAGAATCCACTGTCCAAGATTCATTCAAGGGAAGCTCAAAATCTTCAGTACATTTTGATACACCAGCTACTATGTGCTACAGGAACTGAAATACTGTGTTCAGGTAATACATGTTTTATATCATTCTTTTCCTTAAACAACCAGATAGGTATTCCCATCTTGAGGCATGTGTTTTCAGCTAGGATTCTGTTCTAAACAAAAGCCTAATTCAGAAATTTTAACAGCAAATGACAAACTGATTTCAGGTTCTCTTTCAAATCATTGTGGGGAAAATAAATAAATAAATACAAATCAACAAATCTTGATATTATTCTATTGTGGCACTTTCACTAACCTAGTAACTTCAGCTGAATACATCATTAATAAGGCAGAAAAAGTTGATTTTCCTCCTTGGGCTCCCAGGCCCAGTTGTGAAGTTTCAGTTAATGACACTTTTTCTAAGTTCCCCATTGGTGGTTCCTTCACAACTCCATGCCTGGGATCTTTGTTCTGAAGAAAGAATTGTTAGTATCAATAATAAATTATAAACATGGGTTCCAGTATCTTTTAATAATAAGCTTTTATTGCTACATTATTTTTACTTGAATTAATTTCCCTGACTTGTTTCATCACTCAGTCACACAAATACGTAGTGGAGGTGAAAGAAATTGTATCTTAGAACACAAACAAGCAACTTGGAGGAAAAGACAACAGTATCTTATGTTGAATTATTGGAAATTTTGGCTTCAGTTCACTCTATTTTCCTTGTCACAAACATGTGCCAAGGAGGCACATTGTTCAGGAATATCACTAAATTATAATATGTGTGTTTGTTTTCCCCCATCCACTCAGAAACTAAGTCAATAATCATGAATACTTTCTTGTATAAGTGTAATTTCTATGGAGCATTTTGACTCATCTACTACATAGGAATTACTCCACGAGTTTTTAAAATTTATTTTGCAAAGAAAATTTATTCTAATGTGTTTTTACATCTACATAGTCATTTTTAAGAAAACAGAAAATTTAATCAAAGATTTTGCTTTTATTATTTATATATTTAGTGTATTTCTCAAAATATCTTAAAAATACTTAATGTGAAATAAGGTCTGTTATTTACTTTTCTGACACATATATGATTTCCCTACTGATGCTGCTCTGATCTCTCCCTGGCTGTGTTTCTTGTAGATGTTTACAAGAAAAAAAAAAGAAATTGAATCAAAAATAAATGATTAACTAAAATGTGATGTAGATATTTGTTTCTTAAGTCACTTTCTGTTAATTTCCCTCTGATTCTCTAGACATATTCACACAAAGGATTTAGAGCTTTGATCACCATTCATCTCCCCCCGTCTCTCCTCCCCCTTTTTGACTTTTTACAGTTGTTTATCTAAGAGAGTTACACGGTTTGTTCCCGTAGGAAACCATCTGACTACATCTCACTAGAGAAAGTATTCCCAGCAAAAGCCCCCATTTTTCAAAGCAGATAAACAGTTCCTTGATGCTTAAAAGAGAATTCCATACCTCTTTGGGCTATGGTCAATAGCCTTTTTTTTTTTTTTTTTTTTTTCAATGTGCTTGCAAATCCTTGTAATACCTGGCTCTTCAAAGCAACATGAGAAAGCTATTACAATGCTTTATATATCATGTATTAAACACTATTGGACACAACTCTTTAAACACAAGGCTGCATCATAAACTATTCTTGTTAAATAATTATCTGACATATGCACTATCTTCTGCAAGTCATGAAGATTTTAAAATATGAAGAGTAATTAAATTTATGTTGTACTTAGACATTACTTGGAAGATAAATGTTAAAGAAACTAAAGAAAAAGTATTTAGTCCTTAAATATTACTAAGAAAACAAACAACAAAAAAAACCTTCAATTTCTTCTGACTTCAACATATTTTCACAGCTTATATTTCTACCAATATTTCTAGATTTCCAATGTACTCTATCCTGGTGATTTGTTGTCCTCCATACGTGTTTGACTTGAACTTTTGAAGAGTTTGACTATTTCTCATGGTCAACATCAACAAGATTGTCCTCTTAATCTTAACTGGTCATTAATGTTTTCGTCTGACAATAATGGACAGAGAAAATTGCATTGATCAACCCCATGTAAATGTAAGGAGCTATGCTCTGGTATCTCAGTGTACTTTTGCTATCATAGTCTATCATTTATCTTGGTGACAGAAGCTACTGCAATTGGATACATGGAGACAACAGATTTCTTGTTTTCTTTTACAGTTTAGGCAGAAACAGAGAAACAAAAAAGATTCCTGTAGAAAAATATTTAGGAAGTTTGCAGGAAAGACTTTTCTTCAGGAATACCCAGAGAAGGGAATAATCAGTGACCTGTGATGTGTTAGGATTACAAAAAAAAAAAAAAAAAAAAAAAAAAAAAAAAAAAAAGCTAAGACTGTAAATATAAACAACACAGAATGGAATCAAAGGTTCACCTGTTCTGGTTCTGGTTCTGAAATTAGATGATAGTGAATATAGAGAGAAAAATTATTAAAGCTGGTGTATGTATAGAAAAATTTTGTCATTTACATTCCATACCTCAGTTTTTAGCAACCTACGGCTTAGTGACTCCCTACCTTCAACTTCACCCAAACAATTTTTTATAATGATTCTACCCCTGATGAACATGCGTAATCTCTTTTCTGAAATACCTATATATTTTTTGCTTCCATGTTGTTGTATGACAACTGGTTTTGCAGTGTATTTTTTACATTACAGGAAAACATACCTGCTTTTTCTCTGTCAGTTTCACAGGATGATTCCAATTTCTCTTCTCATCTCTTGATGAAGAGTACAAGGGATTTTTCTATTAGGATAGCAAAGAGATGATGAGTTTTTTGTATTATGGGTTCTACTTTCAGAGTGCCTAAGAATAAAGCACATTAACCATTAGAAGTGTAAGGATAGATTGGCAATACCGATGCATGAGAGTTTTTCATGGCACAGTGTTTTGTAACCACTAAACCGCTATGATGCATTCTATACTCTAAGTATTTACATGCCCTGTGAAGGCTGCCACAAAACTACTGGTTGTTTTGAGGCTAAAAGTGTGAGGAGGAAAATATT
>MU012824.1:11667-27240 GCA_011074415.1 Stictonetta naevosa | reverse complement strand
CAGAAGGGAGCAATTGTTTAGGTTTAAAATGCAAGATTGCTGGGTTTTATGCAAAAAAAATGGACTTTTGTTCTTCACGTTATGATGAATAGCCTGAAATTCCAGTTTATGAAATAGTTCGGGGTTAAAGGATTTATCTAAGAACCTTCTTTAACACCTAAACATAACAGCTGTCGTGTGCAAAAACTAAATCAGATTGGAGAGCACCTAGTGTTTTATTAACAAAGCTAGTCGTTTATTTTACACCAACAATATTTATAGCATGATAAAAGTAAAAGTTACATATCAGATTGTATTTTTAGCACAGAATCTGAGATAAAATCTTAAATTATGGAAAATAAAAATAAAACTCAGAAAAGACAGAAAAGAGAGTCCTTGAAACACTGTGAAAAAAAGGGCTTTAATATTTGGCCAAAAGACCAAGTGATTTAATCCATGTCATAATTTAACTACAAGCAGTTTTACATTCATTTATTCACTGCCAATAAATTATGTCTTGTAATATCTACAGCAATATCTGTAGTTCAGTAACATAGCATACAAGAACTGAACTGATATCAGCTTCATATATTTAAGGAAGATCACAAAAGATAGAATAAGTCTCTAGGAATTTAATGGCATTGGAACCCAGGGAGAACTGTGACAAAGCCCTGAAGATGCTACACTAATCTTGGATGGTGCATTCATGTGAGTGAATGTATGAAAGATCAGTTTTAAGCAAAATACGGTGTATCCTAACCTTTCATCTCTTTTCTTCCTTATGACTTCTGGATTTTTCTCTGGTTTTGTTGACTTAAGGGAGAATCTTTGGTTTCCTAAAGCGGTTTCCTCAACTAAATGTTTTGGGCTTAAGTGTCCATAATATCCATAAGATTAATTAAGAAAAGTGAAAAATAAATAAATAAGTAAATAATAGTCAATTTTAAAGAAATATTCTGCATATGTATGCTAAGCCAGAGCTCTGACTACAGCTCTCTGCTAGTGATATACTTTCATACAACTGCAAACAAATAAGCATATTTATACTGTCCTTTTTTTTCTCTTTTCTCATAGGCAATATATTTTAGAAGATCTTATGCTTTAAGACAATGCCTTATATTCTTTCTCCTTCTCTGCCTTTTTTTTTTTTTTTTAAAAATGGAAAGATAAACTCTCATAACAAATTGCTAATTCCAAAAATGTGTCTGTACAGAGGAAATATTCAGTACATGTTTCAAATTTGTTCAGATCTGAGTTAATTGCTTTTAAAGCAAAGATTGCATTTTTTTTTTCCTTTCCACAGCTGAAGTTTACCAAATTACATATATTTGTCTTCCCCAAAGATAAATTCATATATATAGAGATAGATATTTTTCCTTTCCACAGCTGAAGTTTACCAACTTATATATATTTATCTTTCTTGAAGATAAATACCCTCGTTTTAAAAATGATGCCGCTTTTATTTTAATATTTGTATATGGGCTTAATGAGTTCACCTGTCCAGATTTTTAAAACTTTTTATGTTAGAAGAGTTGTTCACAAAATAAACAGCTAACTTCAAGGTTTTGATAGAATGATAGTGCATACATATAAAGAGAATTTATATGGTAAAGATCTATTTAGCTAATTGCACAAGTATCCCACCTTCCTTGCAGATCAGATGACATGAGACTGATAAGCAAGCAAAAGTTGTAGGGAACAACATGTCCCAAAAGATATTGTACTTATGCTCAATATTCAGGCACACTTCTAGTAGGAAATTCAGTACTTTCAAGAATTAATTAAATTTTCTGTTTTTAATTTTTGAAATATTTTCCTGGGATTTAACAGGAAAAACAAACAAACAAACAAACAAACAAACAAAAACTCTTCTTACTCAGAACTCACAATCTTAACATGATGGAAGGCAGAAAATTCATTTTCTGATTTTTAAAGAATGTGTCCTCCATCTCTAGTCCAGTGAACCATGGTTATTTGAAAAATCTACCACAACAAATAAATGAACAGCTTTTTCATCTACAAATTATCGCTCAATGTTTAAGTTTTTATGAGTTCAGATGACTATAAGGACATATTTCTCATTCAATTTAGGAGGTAGTGGAAAATAGAGAATGAAATAAATAAATTTTTGAAATAATGATTCAGCAAATAACAACTTTATTATTGTCCCAGCTATATCAACCTAGTGACCTGCATTATGACTTAGTTTGGAGGTATGCAAACTGAGATAGAAAGAGCAATCAGGAGATGAGTACAGAAGAATACCATTTTTTATTATTCCTCCTCCCCTTTTTTTTTTTTTTTTTTTTTTTACTACAAAAGAAGATGTGGGAGTAGAGCAAACTTACTATTTTAATTAACAAAGATTCATATTTCTTTATCTTAGAGTTTGAGAATAAAGATCTTCCAAGACTGCACAGAGCAGGAATTTGAATTGGAAGTCTTAGGTAGGTCCAGTTAAAATTAAGTATTATAGTAATGAAGAAACATGATTGTTACTGTGCCTTCAAAAATGGTTCACAAGCAATAAAAATTTCAGAGGTCACCATTGTTGCACACAAGTAAAAAACAAACAGAGACTTACTTCATGCAGTGGTATAGTCTGGGGGAAGAGTGGCTGGAAACTTGCCCAGTAGAAAAGGACCTGAGGACCTGGGGGTCTTTGTCAACAGCTGGCTGAATGTGAGCCAGCAGGTAGCCAAGAAGGCCAACGGCATTCTGGCCTGCATCAGAAATGGTGTGGCCAGCAAGACCAAGGAGGTGATTGTCCCTTGGTACATGACACTGGTAAATCTGCACTTCGAGTACTGTGTTCAGTTTTGGTTACTCAATACCAAATATTGAGTTGACTGAACACATTCGGAAAAGAGCATTGAAGCTGGTCAGGGGGCTAAAAAGCAAGATATATGAGGAGTGGCTGAGGGAACTAAAACCATTTAGTCTAGAGAAAATGAGGCTGAGGGGAGATCTCATTGCTCTCTACAGGTACCTAAAATGAGGTTGTAGCAAGGTGGTTGTCCAGGTGACAAGTGGTAAGACACTAGGAAATTGCCTCAAGTTACACCAGGGGAGGGTTAGATTAGATATCAGGAAGAATTTCATCATTCAGAAACTGGATGAGCATTGAAATAGTGTAATGGGTTTACACGGCAAAATTTTGGTAGTGGGGGGCTGCAGGGTTGGCCTCTATGAGCAGAACCCAGAAGTTGTCCCATGTTAGGAAAGGGACAGTTTCAGACGGCTCAAAGGAACCCACCACTGGCCACAGCCGAGCCAATAAGTGATGTTTGCACCTCTGTGAGAGTGGATTTAGAAAGCAAAAAAAAAAAAAAAAAATGCAGTGCAGTGCAACAACAGCTGGGAGAGCGAAGAGTGAGAACCAGCCCTGCAGACCCAAAGGTCAGTGAAGAAAGAGGGGGAGGAGGTGCTCCAGGAGCTGGAGCTGAAGTTCTCCTGCAGCCTCTGGAGATGACCATGGTGGAGCAGTTTGCCCTCCTGCAGCCCATGGTATACCAAAGTGGAACAGTTTTCCATGCTGCTGCCTGTGGAGGAGACCATGGTGGAGCAGGTGAATCTGACCTGAAGGAACCTGAGGTCTGTGAACACCTGCTGAAGCAGACTCTCAGCTGGACCTGTAGCCTATAGAGAGGAGCCCATGCAGCAGCAGGAGGCCTGGAGGGAGTTGACGCCTGTGGGGGACCCATGCTGGAGCAGTTTGCTCCTGACAGATGGACCCCATGGTACCCATATTTGGAGCAGTTCTTGAAGAGCTGCTGCCTGTGGGCAGCCCTTGCAGGATCAGTTTGGGAAGGACTGTATCCCATGGGAGGGACCCCACGTTGAAGCAGAGGAAGAGAGTTACCATGAAAGATGGGGGAGGCAAAGCACTGTATCTATCTATCTATCTATCTATCTATCTATCTATCTATCTATCACAAGTTCAAACTGACATTAGAAACTAGTTCCCAGTTGTGCTAAAATGAACAGGAAGTACGGTGCATTCTAGCACTGACTCAGTTTAAATATTTGATTTTATTACTGCTTTTTATCATATTGAGTTAGTATAAAATTACAATTCACTCTTTGTTTCCTGTAATAGGAAAAGTCCTGATGTGATTATACCTTCAGCCTGTGAAAGGTATTTTCTCCCCCTTTCCCTTTGAGGAGGGGGAGTGAGAAAGAGGTTGTCATGGAAGTCAGCTGAGTAAAACCACCACAAATAGGTAGCCAGGGAAGTGGTGGAATAGTCATTCCTGGAGGCATTTAAGAGATGTGTGGACATAGCACTTAAGGACATAGTTTAATGGTAGTAATGTAAACACAGAAATCGTAGTAACGATAACACAGAAATTTGGGGTTTTTTGACCATGGGGCACTTTACTCGGCACCCGGTCTGATAGCCGCAGACGAGTCCCAACTGTCTCCAAGGGGAAAACAGATCCTAGCCCAGGAGCTGGCAGGGCTCATTGAGAGGGCTTTAAACTAGGTAAGAAGGGGGACGGGGATGAAACAAAGCTTGATGGAGGTGTGCCAGGGGGAAAAATGGCAAGGCCGGGGGAGAAGGCAATGGCTCAACTGAAGTGCATCTACACTAATGCACGCAGCATGGGTAACAAACAAGAGGAGCTGGAAGCCATTGTGCAGCAGGCAGGCTATGACTTGGTTGCCATCACGGAAATGTGGTGGGACCACTCTCATGACTGGAGTGCTGCAATGTCTGGCTATAGGCTCTTCAGAAGGGACAGGCAGCACAGGAGGGGTGGTGGTGTGTCTCTCTATATTAGGGAGTGTTTTGATGTTGTGGAACTTGAGGCTGGGAATGATAAGGTTGAGTCCCTGTGGGTTAGGATCAGCGGGAAGGCCAACAAGGCAGGCATCCTGATGGGGGTCTGTTATAGACCTCCAAACCAGGATGAGGAGATGGATGAGGAGTTCTACAGGCAGCTGGCAGAAGTTGCAAAATCATCAGCGCTTGTTCTCGTGGGGGACTTCAGCTTCCCAGATATATCCTGAAAGCACAACACAGCCCAGAGAAAGCAGTCTAGGAGGTTTCTGGATAGTATGGAAGATAGCTTCCTGATGCAGCTGGTTGGCGAGCCTACAAGGGGAGGTGCCCCGCTAGACCTTCTGTTCACTAACAGAGAAGGACTGGTGGGAGATGTGGTGGTCGGGAGCTGTCTTGGGCAGAGTGCCCATAAAATGGTAGAGTTCTTTATACTTGGCGAATTCAGGAGGGGGACCAGTAAAACCACTGTCTTGGACTTCCAGAGGTCTGACTTTGAGCTGTTCAGGACATTGGTTGGCAGAATCCTTTGAGAGATGTTTCTGAAGGGCAGAGGAGCCCAGGAAGGCTGGTCACTATTCAAGAAAGAAATCTTAATGACACAGGAGTGGTCTGTCCCCACGTGTCCAAAGACAAGCCGGCGCGGAATAAGACCAACTGGCTGAACAGAGAGTCGTGGCTTAAGCTAAGGAGAAAAAAGAGGGTTTATAATCTTTGGAAAAGAGGGTGGGCCACTCAGGAGGACTATAAGGATGTTGCGAGGCTGTGCAGGGACAAAATTAGAAAGGCCAAAACTCATCTGGAGCTCTATCTGGCTACTGCCGATAAAGATAACAAAAAATGATTTTATAAATATATCAGCACGAAAAGGAAGACTAAGGAGAATCTCCATCCTTTACTCAATGCGGGGGGAAAGTTAGTTGCCAGAGATGAGGAAAAGGCTGAGGTGTTTAAAGCCTTCTTTGCCTCAGTCTATAGCAGCAAAACCAGTTGTTCTCTGGATGCCCAGTACCCTGAGCTGGTGGAAGGGGATGGGGAGCAGGATGTGGCCCTCACAATCCATGAGGAAATAGTTGGCAACCTGCTACAGCATTTGGATGTACGCAAGTCAATGTGGTCGGGTGAGATCCACCCAAGGGTACTGAGAGAACTGTCGGAAGAGCTGGCCAAGCCGCTTTCTTTCCATCATTTATCGGCAGTCCTGGCTATCAGGGGAGGTCCCACTCGACTGGCGGCTAGCAAATGTGACACTCATCTACAAGAAGGGCCAGAAGGTAGACCCAGGGAACTATAGGCCTGTCAGTTTGAGCTCAGTGCCAGGGAAGATCATGGAGCAGATTATCTTGAGTGGCATCATGCAGCACTTACAGGGCAAGCAGGCAATCAGGCCCAGTCAGCATGGGTTTATGAAAGGCAGGTCCTGCTTGACGAACCTCATCTCCTTCTATGACAAAGTGACACGCTTAGTGGATGAGGGAAAGGCTGTGGATGTGGTCTACCTTGATTTCAGTAAGGCTTTTGACACCGTTCCCCACAGCATTCTCCTCAAGAAACTGGCTGCTCATGGCTTAGACTGGCATACGCTTTGTTGAGTTAAGTTCTGGCTGGATAGCCGGTCCGAGAGAGTTGTGGTAAATGGAGTCAAATGCAGTTGGAGGCCGGTCACTAGTGGAGTCCCCCAGGGCTCGGTCCTGGGGCCAGTCCTCTTTAATATCCTTATCGATTGTCTGGATGAAGGGATCGAGCGCACCCTCAGTAAGTTTGCAGATGACACCAAGTTAGGTGTGTGTGTTGATCTACTCAAGAGCAGGAAGGCTCTGCATGAAGATCTGGATAGGCTGGACCGATGGGCCGAGGCCAACTGTATGAAGTTCAACAAGGCCAAGTGCTGGGTCCTGCACCTGGGGTGCAACAACCCCAAGCAGAGCTACGGGCTGGGAGATGAGTGGTTAGAAAGCTGCCTGTCAGAGAAGGACCTGGGAGCTTTGGTTGATAGTCAGCTGAATACGAGCCAGCAGTGTGCTCAGGTGGCCAGGAAGGCCAACAGCGTTCTGGCTTGTAAAAGAAGCAGTGTGGCCAGCAGGGCTAGGGAAGTGATTGTCCCCCTGTACTTGGATCTGGTGAGGCCGTACCTCCAGTACTGTGTTCAGTTTTGGGCCCCTCGCTACAAGAAGGACATGGAGGTGCATGAGCGAGTCCAGAGAAGGGCTACGAAGCTGGTGAAAGTCTGGAGTACAAGTCTTACGAGGAGCGGCTGAGGGAGCTGGGACTGTTCAGCCTGGAGAAGAGGAGGCTCAGGGGCGACACTATCGCACTCTACAGGTACCTTAAAGGAGGCTGTAGCAAGGTGGGGATTGGTCTATTCTCCCATGTGCCTGGTGACAGGATGAGGGGGAATGGGCTAAAGTTGTGCCAGGGGAGGTTTAGGTTGGATCTTAGGAAGAACTTCTTTACTGAGAGGGTTGTTAGTCACTGGAATGGGCTGCCCAGGGAAGTGGTTGAGTCACCATCCCTGGAGGTTGTTAAAAGATGTTTAGATGTAGAGCGTAGGGATATGGTTTAGTGGAGGACTTGTTAGTGTTAGGTCAGATGTTGGACTCGGTGATCTTGGAGGTCTCTTCCAACCTAGACGATTCTGTGATTGTGTGATTCTATTAGTTGATATTTGGACTTTGTGATCTTAAGGGTGTTTTCCAACCAAAATGATTCTATAATTCTATGATTTTAAGTTAGACTCAGCCTTGGAACATGAAGGGATACAACCAAGACTTCTTTAAGCACACCAACAGCAAAAGGGATGCTAGGGAAAAAGTTGGTCTGGTGCTGAACCATGCAGAAGCCCTGGTAGGGTACGGAAAGCCTTCACCTTGGTCTTTACAGGTAAAATCATTCTTCAGGAATCCATACTGCGGAGACCAGAGGTGAAGTCTGGATTAAGGGACTTCCCCTCAGTGGAGTAGAATGACACTGGGAACATTAAAACAAACTGGATATGGTCAAATACATGGAAACTGATGGCTTGCACTCATGAGCATTGATGGAGCTGGCCAGTGTTCATTGGAAGGCTGCTCTTGATTATGTTTGAAAGATAATCTGACTTTTGAAAGGTCACAGCAACTCTGGGAGAGGTTCCTGAAGACTGGAAGAAAGCAACATCAGTCTTCAGGAAAGGCAAGAAGAGAGGAAGGATCCATGGAATGAAAGGCAGTTCAGCTTTACCTCAATCACAGGAAAGGTGATGGCGAGAATAGTCTTCAAAACCATTTATGGACACTGCAAGTACAAGGAGGTGATTGGGAGTAGTCATCATAGATTTACTAAAGCAAAACCATGCCTTACCAAACATGTCTATAGAAGAGAAAGCTAGGGTGAGTCTCATTCATATGCATAAATACCTGATGGGAGAATACAAAGAAGTCAGAGCTAGATTCTTCTGAGTGGTGCCCAGGGCCAGGACAAGAGTGCACAAACTGAAATATAGGAAAGTCCATTTAGACATCAGAAGAATGCCTTTTTTCTATGATCATGGTCAAACCTCTGGAAGAGGTTGTCTAGAGAGGTTGTGGAGTCTCCATCCTATAAGATAATAAAAACCCAACTAAATGTCATCTCAAGCAACCTGCTGTGGGTGACCTTATTTTGAGCAGATATGACTAGATGATTTTCTGAGATTTCTTCAATCTCAGTCATGCTATGATAGTGATTCTTTTTGTACGTGATTAAATTTCACTGATGTAAGCTGCTATGCACCAGACTGGATCCTTCTATAGATGACAATTCTTAGATTGGAGTGGTTACTGGTTTCAGTGCCCTCTAAAGGCAGTATTTATAGGACAGAAGAGAAATTCCAAGACATGCAAATAGCCTAGGAAGTTCAACAGAATATAAGATCTCACAGATTTTAGATAAGATTTGAATGTTTTATGCATTCTTTTGGTACATAATTAATTGATAGCTTGTGAATCCATACAGAGTTATAGAATAATCAAATGATAGAATCGTTAAGGTTGGAAAAGACTTCCAAGATCATCTGATCCAACCATCTCCCTACCACCAGTATCATTCACTAAACCATGTCCCTAAGCACTAAGTTCAACCTTTCCTTAAACACCCCCAGAGACAGTGATTCCACCACCTCCCTGGGCAACCTCTTCCAATGACTGACTACTCCTTCTGAGAAGAAATGTCTCATAATTTCCAAGCTAAAGATTCCCTGGCACAACTTGAGGCCATTCCCTCTAGTCCTATGACTAGCTAACTGTGAGAAGAAGTTGACCTCAGCTTCCCACAACTTTCTTTCAGGTAGTTGAAGAGAGAAATATGCTTTCCCCTGAGCCTCCTCTTCTCCATACTAAACAACCACAGTTCCCTCAGTCACTCCTCATAGGACTTGTATTCCAGGTCCTTCACCAGCTTTGTAGCCCTTCTCTGGACATGTTCCAGAGCCTCAATGATTTTCTTGTAGTGGGGGGTACTTGAGGTGTGGCCTCACCAGAGCAGAATACAAGGGGAAAATCACTTCCCTGCTCCTGATGGCTGCATTATTCCTGATACAAGCCAGGATGCTATTGGCCTTCTTGGTCACTTGGGCACACTGCCAGCTCATGTTCAGGTGAGCATTGACCAACACCCCCAGATCCTTTTCCTCTGAACAGCTTTTGAGACACTCTTCCCCAGGCATTGCATGGGGTTGTTGTAACCAAAGTGAAAGACTTGACACTTAGCCTTGTTGGACCTCATACCATTGGCCTCTTCTCATTGACCTATCCTGTTCAGGTCCCTTTGCAGGACCTTCCTACCCTCCGGCAGATCAACACTTCCCCCCACCTTGGTGTCATCTGAGGATGTCATCAATTCCTTCATCCAAATCATCAATAAAGATATTAAAGAGTCTGGACCCCAACAATGACCCCTGAAGAACAACACTGGTTACCAGCTTTTAACCCAGAAAAGAGTGTAGTTATCCAAACCATGGGCTGCTAGCTTCTCCAGGAGAATACTGTGGGAGACTGTGTCAAAGGTCTTGCTGAAGTCTAGGTAGACTACATCAACAGCCTTTTGCTCATCCACCTGGTGGGTCACCTTGTCACAGAAGGAGATGAGGTTGGTCAGGCAGAACTTGCTTTTCATGAATCCATGAAGACTGGGCCTGATCACCCAGCTGTCCCGCATATGCTGTGTCATTGCATTCACGATGACCTATTTCATCACCTTTCCTGGCCTTGTGTTCAGACTGACATGTCTGTAGTTCCCCAGGTCCTCCTTATGATCCTTCTTCTAGATGGGTGTCACACTGGCAAGTCTTCAGTTATCTTGGACCTCTCTGGATGACCATGACTGCTGATAGATGATGAAAAGTGGCTCAGCAATCACATCCACCAGCTCCCTTAACTTGTTTTGCTTCCTTAAGAGATTTTCTTCACCCATTAGAAAAAGATACAAAACAAATCCAATGACCAAAAAAACCCTGCACCATGCCTTCAGCTCGATTTCCATATACAACCTATTTATTCACTTGACCTCTCATACTGCCAGCAAAATGAGTTTTGGCTCCTTTTTTAAAAATTTCTTGGTATTAATAAGATAAGTATTGTGGCTTCAGAAAAGAGGAAATAACTATTCTAATTTCTATCTATGTCAGTTGACAGAAACATGAAATATATTCCTTTATGACTTATTTATTTGCTACTGACTTTACTACTATAAATATATTTAAAAAAATATAGAATTCTGGGCAGGCATGATCAAGCATTCTGTTATAAAGACCTTTTTGTTTAGCAGAGCACAACTGGGAAAAGGGAATGCTGCTGTATCTGCTAACCAAGTTCACTGTGGCACTTTTCTTCCTTTCAGTTGCATTCATTCTTCCATCAGGCTGTGACTTCATCCATTGCTGTTTTTGCCAAACAGAATTCTGCACGAGTGAGACCTGCGAACAAGATCGGAAGAGCGTCGATTCCCTACAGTTTGTCATCGTCCCTTTAATTTTTCATAGGTCTATATATAGCTGCTATATTATTTACACATGTTTCTTTTCCAGATCAGAGTTTCACTTTTATAGAGGTTTTGTCCAAAGGACTGAAATATGATCTACTACCAGAAACTTGAAACTGCATAAAAAATTAAATGGTGTTGGCAATCTTGTTCAAAACATTAAGATAATTCTTGGGTTTTTACCACTTCCAAGAGCACAGTATTATTGAGACAGCAAGTATATATGCTTTTTGGAAAAATTATAAATAAAATAATTTTTTTTTAAAAATAAAAAAAATAAAGTTTTCACATAACAATTTAAGAGACTATATTTCCTGTGATGTATGAAAATATTTGCCATAGAGAATTCTGTTACTCATAATACTGCTTTTTTCCTGCTTTCTTTTATTGATGTTGCATTAAAAATGGTGTTCGTTTTGAAATACTTTCAGTTTAAATTGTCCAGACAATCCTATGAGACAAGACAGTGCTTTCTGAGCTGCTGAAATTTAATCTGTTTGTGTATTTCAATAACAAAATTTAAGAGACTGCATTAAAATGTCAAGAAGAGATAGGTGTTCTGGATTTTGAGTGTGAATGAAACTAAATGACTTATTTGTACAAATTCTACTTAACAGATAATACAGAAAAGGCAAGTGATAGAGCATTTTGCTTAGTTGATAAATAAGGTTTGTTTGGCAATCTCTAGATTAACCTGTTAGAGATATTGCTAAAATTAGTTCAAGTTAGTTCTATTGACCACAGCAGACTTTGAATCAGTTGCACAAAAATTTACACTTACAAATAACTGCTATGAGTGTTGGCAGATTAACTTCCAGGGTATGAATGATATAGTAATTGTGAGTATGATTTGGTCTAGATGGAAACAAGATTCTCTCCAAGATGCAGTAGAAATTCTTGGCAATACCAACATTCTACTCAAAAGAACTGTTCAGTTACTTCTACGCTATAAAATGGAGGTGCCTGCATACATAACCCCTGCAAATGATGCTCAGTTCCCCACCACTGTTTTTCCATTATGAGCAAAACTACAACTTCATTTAAGAAGTACTTCAGCTTTCACTGAACAACCCCTTTCAAGTTCTTTTTCTCAAACTTCACAAATCCCTCAGAGTTAAAATTATTTTAAAATCAATTCACAATTCTAACAGTTATCTTTACTAACAATTACCTTGCCTTGCTTTTTTGTTTTCCCCTTCCAAGTCAACATTTTCCAAATTTGTTAGGACCCACAGGTGTACCTGGCTTCCCTGCCAAATGGGTGATCCTTTTTGTGCCTAAAGCTATTAAAATGCATGTAGGTATAGGTGTATATATGAGTGTTGGATTTGATTGCATATAGTTGTATATATATGTGTGTTGTAAGAGTCAAGAAACTATTCCAGAAACATTGCTTATGATTAGCCTCATGGGAGCCTGGCCTGGTGCCATCCAGGAGCTTTCAACACACCATAGACTGCTGTAGGTTGGAATAAATTTTGAGCTTACCTTTAACATGTAATTATTTGGCATTTGTCCTGGAAGTCATCTTTTGGAAAAGAAAATTTTGACAATATATCCCCAACATCCTGAAGTTTACAAAGCTGTGATTGTTTTCACCAATTGCATATCTGATCATCTTATAAACTTCTGCAGAGGAAATTTTGAAGTTTATAGCAAGATGGCTCTCCGGATCTGCACTGTAGTATTAAAAATAGAAACAAAAACAACCCACATTATATGTGAAGAATCAGGGTATACAGAGTAAGTCAGGCCCTAATCCAAAATCTTCATTCTCCTTTCTAAGTTTCACTTTTCACTTTTCTCTGCAAACATAACCTGAGATAATGGAAAAGCATTTTTAAGACTTTACCATTTTTTTTTTTTTTTTTTGTGGTGCAAAAAGTATTTGTAAAATTATCAAATGAAAGAGGAAGTTTACAACAGAAAATAGTTACAAATGCAGTAATATCTAATATATATATATGTTGACATAAAGTCAGTTAAAAGGAATTCTGGGAAAGTGGATTTATCTATTTATTTATTTATACGTTTTTCAGCTCCTGGTTTCTTTGTTCCATTTCTTGTGCCCCCCCCAGTGAAGGAATGGAAGTAACAAAACAGAGGGACTCAGTCAAGGACCCCAGGACAGTTAGTCTGGAGTGCTCAACCTGTGAGGAGAAGCTGTAGGGCCAGGGCTGGAGCAGAGACAGATCCCAGTCTCCTAGCCCTGGGAAAGTGCCTGTGGGACTTTCAAGGGGACATATATGGGGATCAAGGGGACATATATGAGCTCTTCTCAGTGGAATGGAGGTAAGGTTAAAACAGAAGAAATTGACTTTGAGAATAATTAAGCAATGCGGCAGGTCATCAAGAGAGCATTTGGATCTTTTGTCTTTGCAGGTTTTCAAGATATGACTGGTTAAAACCACAACTGGTCAAAACCACACACATCTCTCTAAAGTGAGTATGCTCCATGCAAGAGGAGACCTCCCCAAATGACTTCCATCTATAGCAACCTGATGATTTACTTCCTATGGGCCTATACAGAGATGGGCGATGGAGAGTGGTTCTAATCCCATGCAACCACTATTTTATGTTTGGTGCTGTCTGGCTGGGTGAGGGGTCACTTCAATGATCACTTCTTCACATGGACAATTCAATGCCACCAGCATGACAGCTGCTTAGGATGATCACAGCCTGTCTCATGATTTAAATGTAATGGTGACTTATATTTCAGCTTAAATTTAAATAAATAAATTATTAAAAACATGTAAAATTATGTTTAAATTTATGAATGAATATGTAGTCATTTTATATCTGATAGTTTAATTGTAGAAAGCAATATACATATCTGGTAAAATCTACTTTAATTTATATTTATTCGTAAAGATGTTGGTCACATATAGCATCTTGTATCAGGAAAAATAAATAAATAAATTATCTGACTTCTTCATATCAAAAAGAGCTTTGCATTTTTTCCCATTTCAATTTAATTTCAATATTATTTCAATTTTCTTGGAGGTTTTTCTTAATCAGGAAGATTATTTTCTGAGGACAAACATAAAAAGCAGCAAAAAATGTGTTAAAATAGTTTTAAAAGTGCTATTACAGTTTAAAGTTGAGAAACAGAAGTGTTACAGTTTATCACTATGTGATGAGACAAATAATAATAATAATAATAATAAAACAAAATGAATATTGCATTCCTTTTAAACACTAATTATCCTAACTTTGGAAGATTTATTGAGATGAATCAAAGAAACATTCTGAAATACAAGTTTCTGTATCAAATACATTTTTTTCAGTGTTTTCCACACCTTTTAATTAGTGTCACAACTGTTGCACACGAGTGAAAACTATAACAATAGGAACTAAGGAAATAAATGCATAAGTGCATGTGCGCATATACACACACAAAATTAATTGTACGTATATGTGAAAGCTCTTAAATATGTACTTGCATATATGGATTTCTGCTTTATCTGCATGTAAATGTTCTAACAAAGCATGATCAAATACAATACTATATCTTTATATTGATTTTATATTTTATAATAGATGTATTAATATTCTTAACAATGTAAAATTATGCTCTAGGTTTAGAAATTAATTCTTGCACCCAATTCTTCCTCTAATAAACCTAGAATTACTGATTTTGTGACCTGTGTGTTTTATAACTTAAAATGACACAAGAAGTTTTCAGATGAAAAATCAGCTGGGTCACACTACTTAGTTTTGTTTCATTTTGGATTTAAGAAAAAAAAAATCTTTTTAAAAGGAACATGTTGTAGGACTAAAATGTTAGTGCTGTATTTCATAATCTGTAATCTGTGCTGAGAAAAACAACCCTGGAAAAAAAATGAACTGTGGTCTCTCATGAGTCAGCTTTGAGAAATGTATGTAAAGAAACTCCATGCAATCTAAAACAAAGATTGGACACAGTCACTGGAATACTGAAATCTCACAAGTCAGTGAAAAGTAGACTTCACACTGCTGCAGAGGAATTGATCATGCCGTCCTCTGATTTCTGATATTTCCAGCACACTTGACATGGCAGCCACAGATGCGGAATTTACCTCTTTCAGCTGCACACCTGGATGCTGTTTTCCATCCTTCTCCCTGCCCAGCAAAATGTGCCATCATGCACAGCTGCCTTTTGTTTTCTGCCCTAAATAAGCCCCAGTACAAGCACACACAAAACCATTCTGTTCTTAATGAAATGTCCGTAGACAGAAATCTGGGAAATATAGTAACAGGAACAAGAAAATGTAAAGACTTCAGAACTATACCCTACAGCAGAATTCAATTTATCCACTGCCCTATGTCATGGGACAACTGTTTGTAGTAAAGAGTTTTAAAAACAAACAAAAAAACAGCTATAGTGTTAGTGTTTTTAAAATCACCACTGACTCTGTAAGAGCATCTTCAGCCACTAATCTAAGTATTGTGTTGGAGCACTCTGAGGAATAATGTGCTTTTACCAGCCCTTGGTAGACTTTGTATCTGAGTATCTCTATTAGCACAGGGATTTTCTCTGTATCACATTGAATTAATTGTTTATAGCATGAGATCTGAGAAGGGAGTGGCCCTGGCTGAAGAGAATAGCTATAACAATTCCCATTTTGAATGGTTTTTCATTGACTGCTGTACTGAAGGACTTTTTCTGTAAGTTCTATATTGCTACATATATTGTTCTCACTAGTTTAAAACTACTTCATTTATACACTTGTCATCCTCACATCTTTTTTTTTTTTTTTTTTTTTTTTCTGTGAGGATGCATTACTGTAAGAAATCAGTAAAGTCTAAGAATTTTCAAACTATGGAATTACTGGAAT
>MU012823.1:31370-59288 GCA_011074415.1 Stictonetta naevosa | reverse complement strand
TCATGTTGCTACCCTCGATGAGATAAACTGGATGACCCTTGAAGTCCCCAGGCTGTTGAACCAGACAAAGGTGTAAATCACAGAAATCATATTTGGCCATATTTCTCCCTGCCTTTGTGCCACTCTAAATAAAAGAGGAGAAAAAAAGGATAAATTTGTTAAGGTATTTTAAAGCTGAAATGCAGAGAACTGAACACAATTTGTTGGCAATGTAATATACAGTGATAAGATGCAGTTTTTTTTCTCTCGATGCAGATCCTAATTCAGATTTTATTTGTTGCCTTTGATTTCTTGTGAATTTGTTCTGACATTCAAGAGATCACTCAGGATAAGGTCTTTATTGTGGCTTTGTCGATAGTGATTGTGAAAGAAGCAAACTCAAGCAAGACATTTTATTATTACTTGAATAATGCACAATCAGCAAAGCTTTCATGTATCTTGATTGTTGATAGCCACTGATGTAATAGGAAGAGACAAAGTTTGTCAGGTGGAGAAAAAAAATACAAAGAAAAAAATACAGCATAAAATTATTTGCAAACTGTAACATCACCAAGACCTTATCCTGAGTGATCTCTTGAATGGAATGACTTTTCCATGATTCTCATCTCTGTATTATCCACTGGATGTTATTGATATGCAGTGCTATTCAAGAGCCTGTTTGGAAAAAAAAAAAAAAAAAAAAAGAAAAAAAGAAAAAAAAAAGTCAAAGGAGTTTCTTTGTTAACTTAACTGGACTTTGAATCACCCTGTGTATCAAGAAATTGTCATCATTTGGTTTACATACAAAGAATTCTTTGGTTTACACCAGCTCAGAATACTTGCGGGTTGGCCACTGGAATACTAATGTTGTTATTTTATGCTGTGAAATACTTAAGGGAATGCTGAAAGTTGTTTCTCTAATAATAAAAATCTAACTAGTACTCTAACAAAAACCTTTACCTGAAAGATGTGTTTTGGCAGTAAGACCAGCCAGGAGGCAGTTTGCATGCAGTCTCCCTGTTTTGAAGATAAATTGCTGATCTTTCAGTTTGTTTTCTCCAGCAAGCAAATTGTTGAGTTCACCCTTACAGATACTACCTGAAGAGACTAAATTCTGGACAGCCTAGTCTAACCCCATCAGTCTGAATTGCTTGAAATAAATGAATGCTCACAAAGTGATGCACCTGGCCATACATGACAAGACTGACTCTTCAAATATAACATGACAGCTAGAAATCACCTTACCTAACACATGTCTAGAAGCTGGTTGTTTAAGCTAGCCCAGGTGTCTGGGCTCTCTCTGTTTTCACATGAAAGACAGACATCAGAAGAGAGTGACTCATCTGAAGTGAGGTGCCTTGCTCCAACATAACTTCTCTTAACATGCATTATGAGATACTGGTCCATTATAAATAGTATGAATACATTACTCCAGAGCATAGTTTTGTCCTTTTCCTTTAAAACCTGTTCCTCTTTTAAATTACATTTTCTATGCTGTTCATACAAATAGAAAATAAAATGAATAAACAAACCTCCTTGCAGTTGCATAAAATATTATTCTCTGTTTTGATTAGGTATTGCTTTAAAATACTGATTTGTCCATAGCTGTTGATAAACATTCAGCAAAGTCTACTGTCTTTAAGGAACCTTGAATTTAGCATGGGGATGACTTGCACTTCTAATTAGGGGAACTCTGGAATCTGGTCAGAGTTTAATTTGCATATCTTAAAATAGTTCATGTATAGTCGCATTCAAGATGGGGCTAATCATCATGGTCTGCCCATACAAATGACGAGTGAAAAATGTGTCACTTAATGAGCCAGAATCAAACCTCAGTTAAATCAATGTATAACTGTCCTGGTTTCAGTTAGGACAGAGTTAATTTTCCTCCTAGTAGCTGGTAGGGTGCTATGTTTTGGATTAGGATGAGAAGAGTGCTGATAACATGCTGATGTTTTAATTGCTGCAGAGCAGTGCTTACACCAAGCCAAGGACTTTTCAGCTCCTTGCTCTGTCTTGCCAGCGGGCAGGCTAGGGGTACAGCAAGAGCTGGGAGGGGACAGACCCAGGACAGCTGACCCAAACTGGCCAAAGGGGTATTCCATACCATCTGACGTCATAATAAAAAAATTTATAGGGGTGGCTAGCCGGGGTGGGGGGGGCAGCTGTTCGGAGATAGGCTGGGCATCGGTCAGCGGGTGGTGAGCAATTGCATTGTGCATCACTTGTTTCGTACACATTATTATTAGTAGTACACATTACTATTAGTAGTACTATACCATTTATGTCATGCTCAGGTTACACCCTTTCCAATACATTCTAATTAATCACCATTTTCATCTATGGTATATAGAATGTCCATTGAGTTTACATTCTCCATGACTGACTTCGGGCTCCATCTGTCACAGAAGACTTTCAGGGCAGAAGAGATGGTGTGTGATGTTGGATCGTCACACATTGAAGCCCGTTCTCGTTCCGTCACACCGTTGTGCTTTTCCATTTCTATCAAAATGCATTCATCATTATCTGCGTGGCTGTTACTGTGATACCATCAATAGGACATTGACATATAGCAATCATGGTAGTGATGACATACAGTATTATATAATAATTAACATAATACAATTCAACTCATGGGCTATTCTCACCCAGTATTAAATCCCCTTGAGGTACACACCGGACCTCCCCATTCTTTTGCATTACTCACCAAGTGCATCCAGGTCCCTGAGCAAAAGCAATCCCACGAATGGGTTTGCCTTTTCATGAGGCAGGAGTAGCCCAGACTGTCTTCCCCAGCATGTTTCTTACGTGCACTACAGGAACTTTATCCCCTTCTACAGTACGTGACAGGTTTGATTGGGCAGGTCCAGCTCGGTTAGTAGATCCCCTAGTATTGACTACAGGTGGCCTTTGCCAAATGCGTATCCCAGTTTCTGAATGTCCCAGCACCCATTGCTTTCAGTGTAGTCTTTAACAATCCATTGTATTGCTCAACTTTACCGGAGGCTAGTGCATGATAGGGAATGTGATACACCCACTCAATACCATGCTCTTTGGCCCAAGTGTCTATAAGGTTTTTTCGGAAATGAGTCCCATTGTCTAACTCAATTCTTTCTGGGGTGCCATGTCGCCATAGGACTTGCTTTTCAAGGCCCAGGATAGTGTTCCGGGCGGTGGCATGGGGCACAGGATATGTTTCCAGACATCCAGTGGTCGCTTCCACCATTGTAAGTACGTGGCGCTTGCCGTTACGGGTTTGAGGGAGTGTGATGTAATCAATCTGCCAGGCCTCTCCATATTTATATTTCAGCCATCATCCTCCATACCAAAGAGGCTTTGACCGTTTGGCTTGCTTGATTGCAGCACATGTTTCACAATCATGAATAACCTGTGCAATAGTGTCCATGGTCAGGTCCACCCCTCGATCACGAGCCCATCTGTATGTTGCATGTCTACCTTGATGTCCCGAGGTGTCAAGCACATTCTTTACATCTGGTCCTGTTTGGACTGGCCCAAGGGCTACTGCATGAACTATTTCCTGCTTAATTTGTTCAAAGGCTTGTCGTTGCTCGGGGCCTCATTCGAAATCATTCTTCTTACGGGTTACTTGGTAGAGCGGGTTTACAATCAGACTGTAATTTGGAACGTGCATTCTCCAAAACCCCACGACACCTAGGAAAGTTTGTGCTTCTTTTTTGCTAGTTGATGGAGACATAGCTGTTACTTTGTTGATCACATCCACTGGGATTTGACGACATCCATCTTGCCATTTTATTCCTAAAAACTGGATCTCTCGTGCAGGTCCTTTGACTTTATTTTGTTTTATGGCAAAGTCGGCCTTCAGAAGGATTTGGACTATTTTCTTCCCTTTCTCAAAAACTTCCTTTGCTGTGTCACCCCACACAATGATGTCATCGATGTACTGCAGGTGTTCAGGAGCTTCCCCCTGTGCTTTCAGAGCAAGATCTGCAGTATGCCGATTAAATAAATAAATGAAAAAAAAAATTATTAATGTGTCAGCTTAACCAGAAATACTCCTGGTTTTGTGTGTCATGAGCTTAATTTTCTTACAGCTTGGAGACATTCAAGTGATTTAGAATAGCACGTTATGGTCAGATGAACACCTGTTCAGTGTTATTTGCTGGTTTTATTTATGCAGAAAACACAGAGTTACTTTAGGAAAATAATTCCTATTCTTACCAGCAAAACAATTCCTATTCAACAGCAAAAGCAACTAGAAAATCAAATATCAGCTTGACTCTCAAGACCCTTTTTGGATGTAAAGTGTAAATCACATGCAGTGTAAATGTTCATAGCTGACTGATCTATTTTATCAAGCAAATTGAGGGGTGCGTTCTTCAAATTGGGCAGAAATTGGAACCCTGTGTGAGAAATCTGAGTCACAAACACGCTTTGGACATTATCACCGAAGAAGATAAACTCTATTCAGTATAAAACTAATATCACCCTGGGAACAGAGCATGCAGAAGAAACCCAATCTGAATACAAAATGCCAAAATGGAGTAACTGCTGTATGCAATGGACTGCCCTGTGAAGGAACAGAGCTTTTCCAGCCTTCACGTGGGACTAAGCTTAGAAACAACTGGCCTATTTTCTGCTCTCTTCAACCAAAGATGGTCTCACAGATTTTACTCTTTCATCATCTCCTTGGGGCATTTTAGCTACTTCTGTGTCATGTAATCCATCACTCACTAAATAATTAATTTACTCAAGTAAGCAAGATCTCTTGGGGTTTAGGGTTTCTGAGTGAGGAGAGATGACAGCTGATGTGCTATTTAAGAAAGAAACACAGAGAGAGAAAAAAAACAACAACCTTTTAGCACTATGTTACTTTCTTGGATTTTTTTTCTTTTAATCGATATTCATTTTATAGTCATTAAACTTCTTTCTTGGTTAACTTTTTCTACAAGGCAGATTATATTTCATTCCTTTGGTTTTATTTTAACATTTAGGGCTGGGAAACTAGTCAATTCTTTGTTAATCAATGTGTATGAGAGGCTATTGAGAACCAAGTCCAACTCCCTTTATAATCAATCGCAGCACCATGGTAGCAGAAACAGGTCATTACTAAGGAGACTTTTTTTTTCATTGTACTTGGGTCTCTAAGATGTACATTTGTCTCACCAGGCTTGAAGAGATCAACCAGAATTTGAGCAGGTCTGGACAAGAATTAGTGACACGTTGTTGTGGTTTAACCCTTTTTCTTTGTTTTATGGCAAAACTAGCCTTCAGAAGGATTTGGACCTTTGGATCTTCCTTTTCTCAAAAACTTCCTCTGCTGTGTCACCCCACACAATGATGTCATCGATGTACTGCAGGTGTTCAGGAGCTTCCCCCTGCTCCAGCACAGACTGCATCAGTCCATGGCAAATGGTAGGGCTGTGTTTCCACCCCTGGGGCAGCCGATTCCAGGTGTATTGGACTCCCCTCCAAGTGAAAGCAAACTGTGGCCTGCACTCTGCTGCTAAAGGGATGGAGAAAAATTCATTAGCGCTATCAATTGTGGCATACCACTTGGCTGCCTTTGATTCCAGTTCGTACTGGAGTTCTAGCACGTCCAGCACTGCAGCACTCAGCGGTGGTGTGACTTCGTTCAGGCCACGATAGTCCACTGTTAGTCTCCACTCACCATTAGACTTTCGCACTGGCCATATGGGGCTATTAAAAGGTGAATGAGTCTTGCTGATCACTCCTTGGCTCTCCAGTTGACAAATTAGCTTATGGATGGGAATCAGGGAGTCTCGGTTGGTGCGATATTGCCGCCGGTGCACAGTTGTGGCAGCAACTGGCACTTGCTGTTCTTCGACCCTCAGCAACCCCACAACAGAAGGGTCCTCCGAGAGACCGGGCAAGGTAGACAACGTCCTCTGTCTCTAAGGCAGCTATTCCAAAAGCCCAGTGGAACCTGTTTGGGTCCTTGAAATATCCTCTCCTGAGACAGTCTATGCCAAGGATGCACGGAGCATCCGGGCCAGTCACAATACGGTGCTTTTGCCACTCATTCCCAGTTAGACTCACTTCAGCCTCCAATACAGTTAACTGCTGGGATCCCCCCATCACCCCATAAATACAGAGGCTGGAGGCAGGGCCCCTCTAATCCTGGTCAGAATCTTAATTACTGTGTCTGGGGGACTGCCCGCTGGAAGTTGGAGTAGCAAGTTTCTCAGAGAATCCCCTTTTTTCCTTTTATTTTTCTTTGCAACTCACATACCCGTGCCTCTAGGGTCGCAGTAGATTTTCCATCCCATTTTCTCATGTCCTCTCCATGGTCACGCAGGTAAAACCACAGGGTGGCACGGGGTGTGTACCCACTGTATCATCTTCCTTGAACAGGACGCTTACCCCTGACAGCTGAGACACTGGTTTGTACAGGTGGGGAGGAAGATAAATTCTCTTCAAGTTGGTGGACCTCTTCAGAAAGTTTCTCCACAGCCGAAACGCAGGCCTGTAGGGAAGAGGAGAGACTTTCTTTGTACTGCTGAAGTTGTTTAGCCACTTCATCCACCGTGGGTTCCTCATGTTCTTTCCAGGCCATTACTGCCAATGAGCTGGCATATGATGATGGCGTACCCTGTACAAACTTCCGCCACATGGGTTGTGTACACTTGACTTCATCTGGATCTGTGGATGTTTGTTCGTTGTCTAGGTCCCTATAAATCTCCTCCCGTACGGCTAATTCCCTCAGGTACTGGATTCCCTTCTCCATAGTGGTCCACTTGCCTGGAAGACATACAAGTTCTTCCTTGAAGGGATACCTTTCCTTCACTGCTGACAGGAGACGCCTCCAGAGGCTATAAGGTGGTGCTCCATCTCCAATTGCTTTGTGAATGCCTGCATCTCTAGCAAGGGATCCCAGCCACCTTGCTTTCCTGCCCTCTAATTCCAGACTATTGGCTCCGATGTTCCAGCACCAGAGCAGCCATGTGACAAGGGCTCACCTCTACAGCAACTGAAATCTTTTCGCACATCTCGTAGCTCATGCTGGTATAGGTTTCAGGTAGTTACTGTTGTTTTTGCGACATCTTCATCTTCATCTTCCCGTTCGTGTGATGGCCCAGCCTCATCTTCTCCATACCTAGTCTTAGTAGGAGTTTCTCTGCGTTCTAAATGATCTGACTCTCTAAACCATTTTTTCATCTTGGTTATGGGTGCAACTGACACTGGTACAGTTTGTTTCCTGGCTCAGCCTTGGGGCCCGTTTTAGGGCTTGGAGTGGCCGCTGGGCCTGTGTCAGGGGTTGAAGTGGCCGCAGGGTCTGTCACTGGGGTTATATTGGCATCGAATGCAGCTCAGTAAGCATAGGCCAAGCCCCAGCACGTCGCAGTGATTTCTGTATGTCTGGTACTGCCAGGGTGATGACATGCCTTTTTCAAGCACTCTGCCAGTTTTTTTAGGATTTTTCAATTGTTTGGGGGTAAATTTCCAAAGCACTGGAGGTGCCCACTGCTCTAGATGCCTGCCCATATCCTCCCACTCTCCCTGCCACTCATAACTATCCTGCCTCAGGACAGATCTCTGGATGATACTCTTAAGTATTTGTTTAACCTTAGACAAAACCTGAAGTGCATTCAGGAGGCATAACAATAAGAACATGCTGGTCTGAACATCCCAAGGATATCTGAGGTTTTGGAAAGCTACCATAACTTGCCTGAAGGAGAAGAAAGGGGTAGAGGAGAAAGGGAGAATGAACAAGTGGGAAAAAACATCTTCCCCTGACCCCTCCAATGACTGGCTCCCTGAAGAAAAAGCATGAAAGGTGTAATTATTAATAGTTTCTGAGGTAGGGTTCCCAAAGTATGGAGTTGATGTCAATGCTGAGTACAAATACCATATTAGTCTCATGACCGGTAATTTTATCATATCATAAGCCACTGTTACACAGTACAGCAAAATAATAACCCTATACCGACCCCCAGAAAGGATAAGCAACACAACAGGGAACACATACAGTAAGTAATGTGCTATATAACTCAGTTTGGAAAACAGGCACAGCAGACTTGAGATCACAAAAATCGGCATTGTGACTAGCAACTATTAAACTGATTCATTGCTTATAAGAATCTTGTTTTAATACACTCTGGTCAGATCTGTCATTATCTCAACCCTTCGTGCCCCACGTTGGGCGTCAAAAAAGGACTGTCATTTTCTGAAGGCGATTTGCTCCCTAAGACTTAAATGTTTCAAAGGTGAAAACAAAGTAGTATTCCTCAGATTGTTTGACCTTATTATTGCATAAATAGTTTTATATTTATATATAGCAAGTTACACAGACAGTGTACTCAGAGTCCACCACAATGATTTCTCCTTCTTTAGGAAGTTTTACCAGCAAATACTTCAATATCTACCTTCGTGTGGTGGGAGTGGAACAGGTATTTCAACTGAACATGTCAAAAAGGTATATAATGCATACCCAAGCATTTTTGATCTTCCAATCTATCTCAGTGAGTTATCTCAACTTCCAGAGAAAAGCTATATATCTATGAATGGTTTTGGAAACAATTATTTAAGCAAGTCTGGAAGTACAAGTCTGACATTTGATTGATTTTCCTTCTTGGTAGACCTTTTGTTCAGCTACAAGGTCTAACATGCCCTCATTTACATCTCTGTTCTCAAGACTTCTTATACTCCTTTCCCAGGCTTGTCATATCTCTTTAGTCTTACTTATTCTTACTGTTAACTTGCCCCATGCACATCTTCTTCCCTGTTATAACACCTAGAGCAATCTCTGGGGCAATTCCACCGTCCCCAGTTCATATTTAGGGGAAGGAAAGAGACATTTTGAAGGAGGATATTTAAGGGTCTCCAGGAACATAAAAACATAAGATCAGCTATAATGGGTCAAAAAGATCCTTGTAGTTTCTCCAACAGCAGTCAAAAGTGGATGCCAATGAAAAAGTACAATGTCGGAGCAAGCATTTATATCTCCACCTCTAACCTCTCTCCCACTCTCTTAATAAACTGAGGATAAAAGCCTTTTTGAGCCAGAAGTGTTTTCTATTCATTTACCGTGTGGAATTCAATTCTACTTGCAAAAATTCTATTTCTTCATGTGGCGCCTGTGCTGAAGCAGGAGAAGAGAACAAAGATGAAGGAGCAGCAGATGATGAGGTGTTAATTAGTTGGGGGGGAACACAACCCCCATCCCCCATTCTCCTGCACTGCTTGGGGGGGGGAGGTAGACAAGGGTGGATGGTCCAGTCTGCTTTTGATCCCTGTCAGCTTCTATTATCTGCAACATCCCAGGTCCCCTGCTTAATTCTTCTGCTTATATCTAGCAAAACCCAGGAGGAAATACGCACTAAGAATATGGTGATGTTTCAACACATGAGCAAGAATTATTCTTATAAATAAGACAAATCTGGAACAAATATATGGTATCATGTAATGGCAGTAGAGAAGACCTCTCCAGTAAACCTGTGCTTGTTCCCTGAGTGAGATCTGAATTTTCTTGCCATGTACACATGTGAAGCTGCATGCTGATCCACAGTTTGGAGCTGCCTTGGCAACACGTTGCTGGCTGACAGGCAAGCTGTTTCTCAAAACCTATATCTTTCAGGTTTGTTGAAGACAAACTTTTTTTCCTTTCCTCTACTCTTCCCCTCATGTGTAAATGTATATTTAAAAGGCAAGAATAAATGACTCCTCCTATTTTATGACACATCATTTGTATTGTAGCAATGTGATGAAAGAAAATGACTCCACTCTGTAGTTCTACCTGTGAACTGGCACCTTTTTACTAATAGCTAACAAGATTCAACCTCCAAGGAGAGATTATGTTCCTCATGTGCCTGTTCTTTCTTTTTGGATGTGCAAAGCGTTGAAGCAACCTTTTTGCTTTAGAGAAAAGCCATGATCTTTAAATTACAGACATCAGCAGGATTATCCTCAAAACAGAAGAAATAAAAAACACACCAGGCTAATAAGGAGTCTGTGTAATAGATAGAAAACCTAAAATAAAATGTTTGCAAAATAACCTTATGATTTTTTAGTCAAAGGATCAACCAGACCCATCGTGCTGACACCTATCTAGGACCGGCTCCTGTTGAAACACAAGCATAACCTCGGTCCCAAGTTATCAGAGAGTAGGGCCCTTCCCAATGATTGGTGCTTACATTTTTTAACATGACTTGTGCCCTTTCTTTAACTGAGTTCAAGGTATTATGATTAAAATGTTTGTGAATTGGACGACCTTCCTCTGTCCATTGATTTAAAAAAATTAAGAACACAGCATGCTTTAGCTATCCTTTCCGGGGGGCTCATACCCGCACTCCCCCTTTTTTGTTTTTGAAACATAGCTTTTAGGGTATCATGGCCCCGTTCAATAATTGCTTGAACCATGGAAGAATGGGGTATACCCATCAGGTGTTGAATGCCCCACTGTTGAAAAAAGGTGGGTTGCGTGGGCCACATATCCTCTTTATTTATCTCTTTTAATTGTTTTTGGGATTCCTAATGACGCAAAAGCTGACAGAAAATGTTTACACACATCCTTTGCCTTTTCTCCTGCATGGACAGATGCAAAAATACAGGCAGAAAAGATATCAATTGAAACATAAACATAGCAAAGTTTTCCAAACTCTGGCAAACGTGTAACAAGCAATCCTTTAAGTCTATTACTATTAATGTCCATGACTGGGGGAGCATAGTTGGAGATGGCAATCCAGGTTGAAGTGCTCCCATATCTTCCATGACTTCAATAATTTTTCTCAAATCATGTAACAGTCGCCACTTTCCATTCCTTTTCTTGATTACAAACACCGGCGAGTTCCAGGGACTAATCGTGGGAACAATATGTCTCGCTTTAAATTGTTAAGCAACTCAGCCTTCGGGCCTTGTGTATCCTATTCCTCCCGTATCGAAGGGAAACAGTTCTGTCTCCTTTTCAGGGCCTATAGGGCCTGGATCAAAGGGATAATTCAGGTCACCAGGGGGCATAACAGCAAAGGCCTGCAATGGCGGTAGCAGCGGGTGGGCCGATGGTGTAGCAGGCAGTAGTAGCAGAGTCCCACACCTTGACCTCAATTTGGTCCCATGTTTCAGGATCGTAAACTGTCTGATTAGTAATAAAGGGAATAAACTGGAAGGTTACCAGGACATTCTTTGGTTCTAAGGTCGTATGATTCCCCATGGCGTGTAAATGCTTACCTTCGGCCAGTGAGAGGCAGTTGTGTGCACGGGTCTGCTTCTCTCAGCTTGAGGTTCCTTTCAGCTCGGGTGCGCTTCCTTTCAGCGACTTTCAGTATGAGCTTCCTTTCAGCATGAGCTTCCTTTCAGCTCGGGTGCACTTCCTTTCAGTGTGGGGTCCACTTCTGTGAGTGGTTTGCTGAATTCGGCCGAACCTATCTTCTTGAGGCGATCAGTGTCCCTGTTCCTGTCCTGGTCCCTGTTCTGTTAGCCTGTCCCTGTTCATTCCTTTTTTGTTTTTGTCCCTGTTTTGTTAGCTTGTCCCTGCTCTTCAGGTTGTCCCTGTTCGGGTCCTTCAGGTCCCTGTTCCTGTTCTTAAGGTTGCCCCACTTTGGGCGCCATTTGTGGCGTAAAGTTCTTCATGTCCCTGTTCGGGCGCCATTTGTGGCGTAATGACGACACGGACATCAGGGTTCTTTTAGGAATCAGTAACTTCAACTCACTTTATTGAGGACATAACTTCCACTAACTATTCATTGGTCAACAACTTTGCCCAGCAACAGCAAACACCCAGCAACTTCCATGTCTTAATGGCTGGAGAACAAGCAATTGACAGGAGACAACAAGGCATCTCCTGAATCACCCTTCTTTGTTCCTTTTAAACTCTTTACATTCCTCCTGGCCTCAAGGCTGAACAGACCAAGGTCTCTCAGTCTTTCCTCATAGGGAAGTTGCTCCAGGCCCCATATCATCTTTGTTGCCATCCACTGGACTCTTTCCAGGAGATCCCTGTCTTTTTTGTACTGGGGAGCCCACAACTGGACACAGTAAAACAGGAGATACTTTCTTCGTATTGCCGTAGTTGTTTAGCCAATTCATCCACCATGGATTCCTCATGGTCTTTACAGGTCATTACTGCCAATCAGCTGGCATATGATGATGGTGCACTCCATACAAACTTCCGCCACATGGGTCATGTACTCTTGACTTCATCTGGATCTTTGGATAACTGGTCATTGTCTAGGCCCTCATAAATCACCTCACGGTGCTCACCTGGACAACGACCGAAATCTTTTCACACATCTCGTAGCTCACGCTGGGATAGGCCTCAGGTAGTATTTGATGCTCTTATGATAACTTCCTCTTCATCTTCCTGTTCGTGTGATGGCCCAGCCACTTCAGAGTAGCCTATCTTGTCATCTTCTTCCTCCCCAGTCTGAGTAGGAGTTCCTCTCCGTTCTAAAAGATCTGACTTTCTCATCCATTGTTTCATCTTGGTTACAGGAGCAACTTGCACTACTACAGTCTGTTTCCCTGACCTTGCCTTGGGGCCTGTCACATGAGTTGGAACAGCCACTGGGCCTGTCACAGGGTTTGGAATGACCGCTGGGCCTGTCACAGGGGTTGGAATGACTGCTGGGTCCGTCACAGGGTTTGGAACAACCGCAAGGCCCATCACAGAGGTTGGAGTGGCCACTGAGATTGGAGTGGCCGCTGGGCCTGTTATAGGGCTTGGAGAGGCCGCAGGGGTTGGAGTGGCCGCAAGGTCTGTCACTAGGGTTATAGTGGCATCGATTGCAGCTTGGTAAGCATAGGCCAAGCCCCAGCACGCTGCAGTGATTTCTGTATCTCTGGTATTGCCATGGTGATGACACACCTTTTTCAAGCATTCTACCAGTTTTTTAGGATTTTGCAGTTGTTCAGGGGTGAATTTCCAAAGCACTGGAGGTGCCCACTGCTCTAGATGCCTGCCCATATCCTCCCACTCTCCCTGCCACTCATAACCATCCCACCTCAGGACAGATCTCTGGATGAGATTCCTAAGTAGTTGTTTAACCTTAAACAAAATCTGAAGCCCATTCAGGAGACATAACAATAAGAACATGCTGGTCTGAACATCCCAAGGATATTCAACATCTTGAAGAACTATCGTAACTAGCCCGGAGGAGAAGAGGAGGGTGAAGGAGAAAGGGAGAGTGAACAAGTAAGAAAGAATATCTCTCCCTGTCCCCTCCATAGATTGACTTCCTGAAGAAAAAAGGCAATAGGTGTAATTGTTAATAGTTTATGAGATATGTTTTCCAAAGTATGGAGCCGACGGCAGTGCTGAGTACAAATACCAGGTTAGTCTCATGACCAGAAATTTCATCATATCATAAGCCAGTGTTACACCGCACAGTAAAATAATGATCTTAAACCAGCCCCCGGAAAGGATAAACAGCATGACAGGGAGCACATACAGAAAGTAACGTGCTATAAAACTCAGTTTGGAATACAGGTACAGCAGACCTAAGATCAAAGCAATCAACGTTGTGACTAGCAACTATTAAGCAGGTCTAATGCTTATACCAATTTTGGTTTAACATGCTCTGGTCAGATCTGTTGTTATCTCAACCCTTTGAGCCCCACATTGGGCGCCAAAAGGACTGCTGTGGTTTAACCCGGCCGGCAGCTAAGCACCACACAGCCGTTCACTCACCCTCCCCCCTCCCTCTCCGGGATGGGGGGAGAATTAGAAAGAAATTAAAGCCTGTGGGTTGAGATAGAGACAGTTTATTAAGACAGAAAAGAAAGGAAAAAAAATAATAATGATAATAGTACTACTAATAATAACGTGTACAAAACAAGTGATGCACAATGCAATTGCTCACCACCCGCTGACCGATGCCCAGCCTATCCCCGAGCAGCCAGTCCCCCCACCCTGGCTAGCCACCCCTATACATTGTTTAGCATGACATCAGATGGTATGGAATGCTCCTTTGGCCAGTTTGGGTCAGCTGTCCTGGGTCTGTCCCCTCCCAGCTCCTGCTGCACCCCCAGCCTGCCCGCTTGCAGGACAGAGCGAGAAGCTGAAAAGTCCTTGGCTTATTGTAAGCTCTGCAACAATTAAAACATCAGTGTGATATCAACATTATTCTCATCCTAAATCCCAAAACAGCACCTTACCAGCTACTAGGAGGAAAATTAACTCTATTCTAGCTGAAACCAGGACACACATGGATACAAACATGGAGATGGCTGCATGGGAGATGGTGAATGATGGCACACAGACTATCTCAAGGATCCCCCTCATAAAATTGTTTTTAAAAACACATACATATGTATATACACATATCAATGAGCATGTATGTAAACAAATAATATTTTAAAATATATATATGACTGCAGTTGTTTATAGCTTAGAAGTCTGGTTTGGATTTTTTTCTGACTTTAAGTGATAACACAACAAATGCAACCAAGAAGGATATACATATATATATGCATGCATACCTAAACATAAGCATACATGTATATGCATACATGTATGAATTCATGGGTGTATTTGAGTTGCTTAGGACAGTGTTTTCCTCTCCAACAGCAAATCTTATTGGTGGGCTTAGTTTCTAGTATTATATACTTCCTAATCTATTCATGAATGACAAGACCACTCCAGAAATAATGTCAGCACTGTTCCCCATGTGTGGACTATTCATGTATTCTGTGACCTCTTTTTCCTTCTGTTCAGTCTCAATTTAGACCTAATAGTTACCTAATAATTAATGTTTCATCTCTGGTTCCTCTTAATAAAAAGGGCTAATTTAAAATAGAGCATTTTTCACATGAAACTTCAAAATTCATTTACCTTCACTGTTTGAAGTAGCTCAGATTAAAGGGATGTTTCCATACTGTCTCAAAATGATCTCAGTTCATACCAGTTTTGATAGATTTCATGTGTAAATTTTCCAGAGGAAATCTGAGAACTAAGGAATATTTTTTTCATTATTTTTCTGTGGAATAGCTTACAGACTTACAGATCTGTGATTTATAGGTGAGTATTGAGAGCTCTGTTTTCACTTATAATGTCTTGACTTTTACAAGCAAGTCACATACAATTTCTGACATTTAACCTGAAACAGAATAAATACAACTGGATATATTTTAAGCAATTCTAAGAGAGTTCAACTCCCCCTGGAACTTTTTTTCAGCCCTTTTGAAAACTGTAATTGTCTTGCATAGCAGAGCCAAAGTTCAGGATGAAGCACTGCCTGTGTAGGTGTAGTGGGTTTACAGGGCAAGGTTTTTTGTTGTTTTTTTTCTGGGGGGGTGGGGGGTGGAGCATAGGGGTGGTTTCTGGTAGAAGAATCCAGAAGCTGCCTCATGTTAGATAAGGGCCCCGCTGCTGGCCAGAGCAGGGCCAATAAGCGATATTGTTTGTGCCTCTGTGAGAGCATATTTAAGACAGGGAAAAAAACAAACTGCCGGGGAACAGCAGCTGGGAGAGAGAAAGGAGTGAGAAACAGCCTTGCAGGCACCAAGGTCAGTGAAGAAGGAGGGGGAGAGGTGCCCCAGGCGCCAGAGAAGAAGTCCCCTGCGGCCTGTGATGAGGACCATGGTGAAGCAGGCTGTCCCCCTGCAGCCTATGGAGTACCACGGTGGAGCAGGGTTCCATGCTGCAGCCTGTGGAGGAGACCACAGTGGAGCAGGTGGACCTGCACCGACGGAGGCTGCGGCCTGTGGAGGACCCCCGCAGGAGCAGATTCCAGGCTGGACCTGTAGCCCGTGGGGGACCCAGGTTGGAGCAGTTTGCTCCTGAGGGATGGACCCCATGGTACAGACCCATATCTGGAGCAGTTCTTGAAGAGCTGCTGCCTGTGGGAAGCCCACACTGGATCAGTTTGGGAAGGACTGCATCCCGTGGCAGGGACTCCACTTTGGAGCAGGGGCAGAGAGTGACTGAGAAGGAGTGGTGGAGACGAAGTGCTATAGACTGACTGCAACCCCCATTCCCCTGTTCCCCTGCGCCTCTCGGGGGGAGGAGGTGGAAGGGGGTGGATGGGGGGAAGGCATTTTTGGTTTCTTTCCTTTGTTTCTCACTTCTCTAGCATGTTAGTAATAGGCAATAAATCTTACTATCTCCCTACTCTGAGTCTGTTTTGCCCGTCACGATAATTGTTGAGCAATCTCCCCATCCTTATCTCAACCCTTGAGCCCTTTGCATCATATTTTCTCCCCCTTTCCCTTTGAGGAGGGGGAGGGAGAGAGCGGCTGAGGTGGAGCTCAGCCACCCACCCGAGTAAAACCACCACAGTAGGTCACATTTCTGCAATGTGAGGCATCTGAGCTGGCATAGGGCTCTGGGGGCAATGATCAAGGTCTTGGGGGCCCAGGTATTTTTCTCCTTGACTATGTTGGTGGGATGTGCTTTCTCCTTGATTCTGAGGGGGAAGTGCATGAGGAGGAGCAGAGGGATCCTGAACATCACATCCAGGTTGTGCAGCTGATGTTGGCAACAGGGCTGTGGTTTTCATGACCATGGGACCTTCTGTGAGGACTGAGGACTTTTATAAAGAGAGAAATAAGTGAAGTGAAGACATCTTTGCCAACAGGCTGGTTAAGCTGGTAAGGAAAACTTTCAGTTAGAAACAACAGGGAAGGGAGATGATGACCCTAGGGGTTCAAGTGAGGAAGCAGCAGACCAGCTTGGCAAGCAAAGGTTGCAGGATGATATAGATGAGACCTCCTAATGAACAAACCAGAGCTTAAGAGGATGCACCTCAAGCATATGCCAGTAAGGCAGTGTCTGCAGGACAGCAGTATGGCAGAAGATCCTAAAACATTGCATACTTTCTCTGGGAGATCAGCATGACAAGGTGCATCTCTGAAATGCCTGTACACTACTGCATGTTGCACAGGGAACAAGCAGGAGGAAGTAAGAGGTTTGCATGCAGATGCAGGACTACTATCTCATTGGGGTCACAAGAGTTATGGTCATATAATTCACATGCCTGGAGTTCTGCCATGAATGGGTACAGGCTCTCTAAGAAGGACGGGCAATAACTAAGAGGAGGAGGAGCTACCTGTAATGGGAGAGAGCAGTGGAAACATATGGAGTGCTGCCCAAAAGCAGGTGATGAGCCAATTGCTAGTTTATGGGTCAGGATTAGAGAGCAGTTCAACATGGGTAGCTTTATGGGTGTCTGCCACAGGCTGCCTGATTGGAATTCCTTATGAAGCTGTGGAAAAGGAATTCGCAGGTGGCTTTGTGCTGTTTCACACATCCCTGAATTAGAGATAATGAGGAAACAAGCAGTAGAAACAAAAACTTGAGCAAGGTCGAGATAAAGTAACTTGGCTACAGTGTTGAAGATGAGCTTTGGGCAGTGGCCAATTGCTGGCTGGCTCAAGGCCCATGTCTGAGGGTCTCTAACCAATTGTATGACAGATTCAGGCACGTGGACAGCGCATGGAGCTACGGGGAAAGCATATGTAGTAGTGAAAAAGGGCAATAAACGTCTCCTGTTCAAGAGCCATCAGGAGTCTGTGTCTTTCATCCCTTCAAATGGTGACCCCGAAGTGATACACAGAGGAGCAGCACTGCACGAGCGTCTGAAGGGAACCCAGCTGGACAAAACAAGCTCGCAGCCAGACTGCAGCTTCAACCCCGGGACATCACCTGAAGGACAGGTGAGCGGCTGGGCATTAATCATGGGAGCTAACCTCTCGGCAGAAGAAGAGGCTATAGTAAAACTATTAATGCAACTACTAACAAAAAGGGGAGCCGGGATCCCACAGATGATGGGGACTGAGCCGTTACTAGACCCGAGATTGCAGGCTAGGCTCAACGATGCCATCCTGCGGCAGTCCGCGTCTTTGGCCCTCCAGGCTATGCTGAAGTTACCTGAAGCAGGAAAAGTGGAGCCATCGTTTAGTAGCATTAGGCAACAAGTTAGCGAGCCTTATATGAAATTCATTGATAGATTGCGAGATGCTTTGGACAAACAAATTAACAATCGCGAGGTGAAGGAGGCTCTTATGCTCAAACTGGCTGTAGAAAATGCGAATACAGACTGTAAAATGTGCTCCAAGCTCTGCCTGTCAATACCACATTAGTACAAATGATAGAGGCATGTAATCGAGTTGGGTCCATAGAACATCACATTGCCGCTTTGGCCGGAGCCTTTGCTGTGAGGCGGTGTTTCTGCTGCCAAGCCACAGGACATTTTGCTGCTGAATGCCCACAGCGAGGAGCGGGGGGCGGGGGGGGGGGGGGCGACGAGGACAACACACAACGAGGTAACCCTGCTCCTCCCGCTGCTTGCCCACGGTGCGGCAAGGGATGGCACTGGGCAGGCCAGTGCCGCTCGAAGTATAATGCAGAGGGTCAGCCTTTACAGCCGCGGCGGGGAAACGGGAAGCGGAGCGCGGGGCGGGCCCGCGCGACGACACAAGTGCCCCAGCCTTCCGTCGTGGGCGGGCCGTCCTCGCGGAAGTCACCGCCCCGGGTGATGATGACCACCGGACCATAACTGCAGCAGACCACTGCTCCAGTGATTCCACCAACTACATCACCGTGGACTCCCTCACCGCCCAAACCCGACGAAGCGCCGGATTGGATGTCTCCACAGTAACGGACTGCACCCTTTGGGACACTTGGGTCCGTAAAATACCTCTTAATGTAAAGGGACCAATAGGGAAGGGATGTAGCGCCCTCTTGCTAGGACGGTCTAGTACTACATTAACGGGTCTTTTTGTACTGCCTGGAGTAATTGTTGCGGATTATGAAGGAATAATACAAGCAATGTCATGGACTCCCTCTCCTCCAGTGCTCATCCCCAAGGGAACCAGAATTGCACAGTTAATATTATTTAAAGCCATAGTTCCACAAGCAGAAAAGCGCAACCGACACGACAAGGGGTTTGAATCGACGGGCCCTCCATCAGTTTTTTGGGCCTTGATCATCGCCACCAAGAGACCCGCACTGACCCTGACCCTTCATCACCCAAAGGGCGACCCCTTGAGCACACAAATGGATTAATGGATACTGGGGCAGATGTAACGGTAATTGCTCTCAAGGACTGGCCAAAAGGTTGGACATTAGATTCAACCACAAAGGGCCTTGTGGGAGTTGGTGGTGTCTCCAATACCTTTCAAAGCCAGTACATGCTTACCATTAAGACTCATGAAGGCTCGATTTATAACGTCCGGCCATATGCTGCTCCCATACCTGTCAGTCTCCTGGGGAGGAATGTGATGGGACAGGTTGAGTTTACCCTGAGTTTTCCAGAAAATTTTCAATAGCGGCCATTGACGAGCGACCACACATGAAACTCACGTGGAAGACTAATAATCCTGTGTGGGTGGATCAATGGCCGCTCCTTGGGGAAAAGGTCACTGCTCTCCAAGAACTTGTCCAGGAACAGTTACAATTGGGTCACGTTACCCCCACAACTAGTCCCTGGAATTCACCTGTGTTTGTTATTAAAAAGAAAAATGGAAAATGGTGGTTACTCCATGATTTACGTCAAATAAACAATGCAATGGAAGACATGGAATCTCTCCAGCCCAGATTACCTTATCCTGCTATGATCCCTCGGAATTGGAAAATAGTGATTATCAACTAAATAAAGGACTGCTTCTTTACTATTTCACTTCATCCTGATGATGCTCCTCGATTCGCATTCTCGGTCCCAAAAATCAATAGGAACGAACCAATGGATAGGTATCATTGGACTGTGTTGCCCCAAGGGATGAACTCCCCAACAATCTGCCAAACATGTAGCAGAAGCCCTACGCCCTGTACGAAAACAATTCCCTTGCATATACATCTATCATTATATGGACGACATATTGCTCTCCAGTCCAACAGAAAACTTAACGCAAGAAGTACTACCTGTTCTACAGCATGAGTTACAGAAATGGGGACTACAAATCGTGCTGGAAAAAAATTCAAACAGAAGCGCCTTGGAAATATTTAGGCTGGAAGATATTGCAACAGAGTATCCAACCCCAAAATGTAGCCATTACAACGGAAATTCACACACTGAATGATGTCCAGAAGCTTATAGGCAATATAAATTGGATAAGAACACAATGCGGAATTGACAACCACACACTAGCACCCCTGTTTGAATTGTTAAAAGGGAACACTGACATTAATGCACCCCAGCAGCTGACTAATAAAGCCAGGGCAGCACTAAACCACATAGAGGAGATCTCTGCCCAACAATGCCAGCGGCGAGCAGAAAATTTACCCATTCAGCTCTACATATGTAACCAGAATCCGCAACCGTTAGCTATTATTGCGCAATGGGACTCCAACGCAACAGACCCATTGCTACTATTAGAATGGGTGTTTCTACCCCACCAACCAACAAAGACACTTACCACCTGCATTGAAATGTTTGCGGCCTTGATTAGGAAGGGTAGAGAACAAATTATAGGAATGGCCGGAGAAGAACCAAAAGGCATTATCATTCCAATAGTTAAAGACTACCTTAACTGGTGCCTCCAGAATAGCTTAGAGCTACAATCAGCCCTCTCAGGTTTCAATGGCCAACTTGATATACATCTCCCGTCTCTAAAAATCCTTACCTTTTATAATAATGTCCAGATTGAGGACAAACCTTTATACTGATGGCACCCTGTCCAAGGACAAACAGATTTACAGATGGGTCGGGGAGAACAGGGAAAGCCGTGGTTATGTGGGAACAAGGGGGCCAATGGCAACATAAGATAGAAACAATCCAGGGCTCCCCTCAGATAATAGAATTACATGCAGTAGTAATGGCATTCAAACAATGGGACCAGGCCCCGCTAAATATTGTGTCTGATTCACAGTATGCAGTAGGAGTAGTACAATGAATCAAAAGGTCTCAGATCAAACACATTCAGAATGAGGCACTATTCTTAAAATTTAAGGAGTTATTATTTCTTGTTGAGCAACGCACCCACCCCTATTGTGTGATCTATGTTAGAAGTCACATGACACTACCGGGATTCTTTACAGAAGGAAACGCTCGGGCTGATCAACTGGCCAACATTGCCTTGCAAGTCCCAGTGCCAAACACGTTGTCTCAGGTTTGTTTATCACATCAATTCTTTCACTAGGTGGCAAAAGTATTGTATAAACAGTTTGCCATCCCTGTAGGAGATGCTAAACTCATGGTCCAGACCTGCCTAGAATGGCAACAACGATCAGGGCCACTGACTATGGTTAATCCTAGGGGCCTCTCTTCCCTCCAGATTTGGCAAACTGATGTTACTCACATCTCTGAGTTCAGGAGGCTAAAATACGTTCATGTGTCCATAGATACCTTTTTGCACACAATCTGGGACACTGCAATGACAGGCGAAACAAGCTGTCACATACAGGCACATTTCCGTGCGGCCTTCACTGCCCTCAGAATTCCTAAAGAAATAAAAACGTATAATGGCCCGGCTTATGCAAGCTGCTCTACGCAGGCTTTCTTCCATACTTGGGGTATCACTTACAAGACAGGTATCTCGCACTCACCCACAGGACAAGCAATAGTAGAACGTGTTCACCGTACATTAAAGGACTTATTGGCAAAACAAAAACAGGGAGACACAGGAGACCCCGCAGAATAGATTAAACAAAGTAGTTTATGTCATGAATCATTTGACACTACCTTTTCAATATGAAGAAATACCACCTATAATCAAGCATTTTAAATCAGTGGAATCTGGACTAACATCCGTCCCAACAGAAAAAGTGATGGTTATCATGAGAAATCTAGATACTGGGTGGTGGGAAGGACCATATCCACTAATAACTTGGGGGTGAGGGTACACTTGTGTCTCCACAGGACAAGGAATCACAGAATCACAGAACTGAAGGGGTTGGAAGGGACCTCGAAAGATCATCGGGTCCAACCCCCCTGCCAAAGCAGGTTCCTTAGAGCAGGTTGCCCACATAGGTGTCCAGACAGGCCTTGAATACCTCCAGAGAAGGAGACTCCACAACCTCCCTGGGCAGTCTATTCCAGTGCCCCGTCACCCTCACCGTGAAGAATTTTTTATGCATGTTGGTGTGGAACTTCCTGTGTTCTATCTTTCAGCCATTACCCCTTGTCCTGTCCCCACAAACCTCTGAAAAGAGGTTGGCAAAATCCCGCTGTCTCCCACACCTCAGGTATTTATACACGTTGATGAGATCCCCTCTCAGTCTTCTTTTCTCCAGGCTGAACAGACCCAGGTCTCTCAGCCTTTCCTCACAGGGAAGATGCTCCAGGCCCCATATCATCTTTGTGGCCCTCCGCTGGACTCTTTCCAGGAGATCCCTGGCCAACAGGGACCACGATGGGTACCGGCTCGTGGCATACGACCATTGTTGGGGCCGTCATCCTCATCGGCCTCTGCAGCTTCGGCACCTCCTGGGTCTCAGTCCAGCCCAGACGAAACATCTGGGTCACCCTCGCCAATATGACAGGACAAGACCATATGTGTCTGTCAATGGCCAGCACAGGAAATCCATTCACGACCTGCCTAGTTGGGATTCCGCTACAAAATAAAGATTTGACAGCTTTGGTTAACAGTACAGGGTTAGGGTCAATCCTTACGGCGGGCTGGAATACCTCCGCCACAGGAAATGCCTCCAGAGAGGCAATGAACAACTAGGATGGTTGGGCTGCCAACTTACCGATAGCCTCTTTAGAGCCTCAGGAGCTAGATATCCTGGGAAATGTTAATGCGCTTGCCTGCTTAAAGTTCAATTATACTGGGAAAAATATCACTGCGGTTAATGTCACGGCCGGCTTATCTGTGTACTGAAATAAATCTGAATGGTGCAATTTTACCACCCCTAATATATCTAGGTCCTCAAATGCACCACTGGCCTTGCCAGCCGGGGTGTTCCTTATTTGCGGCGACTGGGCATGGCAGGGTGTTCCCTCACATATCATAGGAGGACCTTGCACTTTGGGATATTTAACTCTATTGATCCCTAATACATCCATGATATTGAATATCACAAAGCTCCATAAGCGGACAAGATGAGCAGTCAGTCACTACCAGAAAGACTGCAAGGACAATCTAGATTTCTGGGAGGTTGATAAAGTTATCGCAGTCTCCTTCCTTGCACTTGGTGTTGCAGCTGCCCAGGCTCTGACAACACTCAATAAATTAGGAAGCTGGCTTGCCAAACAAAACAACGCCACGTCTGCTGCGCTAAGTGCTCTTTTGGCAGATACTGATTCTATTAGACACGCTACTTTGCAAAACAGGGCCACTATCGATTTCTTGCTATTAGCCCAAGGCCATGGGTGTGAGGAATTTGAGGGTATGTGTTGCATGAACCTGAGCGACAACTCCCAGACGGTGTTTCAACAGCTGAAAAAGCTGAATGAACTGTCTGACAAGCTAACAACAAGCTCACTGGGATTGGCCCCTAGAGTCACAGGAATTAGATATCCTGGGAAGTGTAACAGCCACAGCATGTGTAAGGTTCAATTGCTCAGGAAAAAAACAAATAATGAAACAAATGGTCAGCGCCACACTTGCTCCTTATTGCAATGCATCTCTTTGGTGTAATTATACAAAACTACAATAGCATCATTCCTTGCGCCAGGAGCCGCTCTGCTCGGCTGTGGGATCAACTGTGGAGCGGATGCCCCTAGGTGCACCCCGAGCATTTTCCTCGGAGGGGTCTCCACTCTCAGCCGCTCACCACGGGAGTAGACAAGGACAAATTATTTTAAGTGATGTTTTCTTGTGGTATGAATGAGAAGTGCAAGAGGCCTCTTTGTTTGATTGTGTGATTGTGCTGTGCGAGTGAGATGCAGCATCGCTGCAAAGCAACATCCCTAGTGTTTAGTGGCTTGTTGACTGATGTAGATTCTAGTAGGCACGCTACTTTACAGTTGTAATTCTGCATGTGATTTTCACCCTGTTGCTTATTGTACCTTGCTTATTGCAATGTCTGCAGTGCTTGATAGAAAAATCTATAGAAAGCGTTTGGTTGGTTGAAAATAAAAAAGGCTGGCTGGCTCGAGGCATGTGTCTGAGGGTCTCTAACCAATTGTATGACAGATTCAGGCATGTGGACAGCTCATGGGGCTATGGGGAAAGTATATGTAGTAGTGAAAAATGGCAATAAACATCTCCTGTTCAAGACCTAGTACTAAAGTCCACCACTAGCCCATGCTACTAAGTTCTAAATGTACTCATTTCTTGAAGACTTCCAGAGATGGTGACTCAGACCTTTAATCAGTCTTTACCTTCCTCCTTGTCTCTTCAGTATCTCTCTAAAGGTTTTCCTCTTTCCTTAGGATGCTTTGCAAGATTGTTCACTTGATTTCTTTGTGATGCTGTGGTTTAACCCGGCCGGCAGCTAAACACCACACAGCTGTTCGCTCACCCTCCCCCCGCTGGGATGGGGGAGAGAAACGGGAAAGTAAAGCCTGTGGGTTGAGATAAAGACAGTTTATTAAGATAGAAAATAATAATAATAATGTGTACAAAACAAGTGATGCACAATGTAATTGCTCACCACCCGCTGACTGATGCCCAGCCCAACCCCAAGCAGCCGGCCCCCCACCCCGGCTAGCCACCCCTATATATTGTTGAGCATGACGTCAGATGGTATGGAATACCCCTTTGGCCAGTTTGGGTCAGCTGTCCTGGGTCTGTCCCCTCCCAGCTCTTGCTGCACCCCCAGCCTGCCCGCTGGCAGGACAGAGCGAGAAGCTGAAAAGTCCTTGGCTTAGTGTAAGCACTGCTCTGCAACAATTAAAACATCAGCATGTTATCAGCACTCTTCTCATCCTAATCCAAAACATAGCACCCTACCAGCTACTAGGAGGAAAAATAACTCTGTCCTAACTGAAACCAGGACAAGTGAGTTAAATAGTGTTTTCTTCCAGCTTAGTTAAGATGGGTTTGATATTGCTTTGGGTCTGGTATGAAAATGGGTTTTATAATTGTTAATATACATCAAGAAGTGATATGACCCTGCATAAGGAATAAGATGTTGATCTTGAAAGTGCTTGTCAATAAGGTTGTACTCATGAAAAGCTATGCATGCATACAAACTTAGATGTTATCACGTAAATCGGATAAAAATCCTTCAACTTCTGGGAAGAGATGAGGATGTCATGAGTTGAATATAGCAACATGGAATTTTGTGTTCACAAGTTTGAATGGGAAACCATGTTAATAAGAGTTGAATAATTTTTCTAACTAGTGTTTTCCTGCTGACCAAAAAAGAAATGAACTGGTTAAATTAGCTCAATATTCACTTGCTTAACACCCATGTGGAAATAGTTTTAGAAAAAAAAGAAAAAAAAAAAAGGAAAAAAAAAGAAAAACAGAAATAAAAAGTAGAAGAATAGATATTTGCTCACTGGGCCAGATGTGATGTCTGCAGGACAGGTTGTCTCATCCTAATGAAATCTTTGGTATCTCTGCTGAAGCACAGTGTTATTTGACATATGTAAATTAATCAGATTCTTTCTCAAAAGAAATCTCCCAAGCACTGGTGCTTTTGTGAAAAGCTTAGAGCAGCACAAGGTCAATATAAATGTTTTCATTTTTGCTGTCTCTGCTGCATCTGTTCAGTGGATCAATAAGGAACAGCATTGTATTTTGCTGAGGGCCAGGAGCCTTTCAGGACAGAAATTCAAGTTCTGGTAAAATGAAGAGAAGGAAGATTATAAAAAGCTTAAAAAGGGGCAATACCAAAAGGAATTGTAGTGGAGGAAAGGGTGACAATGACATAGCTTTGCTTATTCCTAAAGTGTATTGGTTTATGTTTTCCAGGCCTAAGAGTAGTTCGTGTGTCAGAGAAATGTTTATTTGGAAGAGGTGATGAGAGTGTTAATCCAGTGATTTGATGCAAATAGATACAAAGCCATCTTTGTCTCATTATCAAGCTGAATTGCTTGGAAAATTCATTTAACTAATTTAGGAGAAAGTTATTAAGTTTGCTTTTTAAAAAAAAAACTTGAAATGATGTAATTTTTAGAATTTGAAATAAAAGCATCTTAATATAGCATTATTGTTTGTAATTTGGGAGTTGATGTTATATTCAGCTGTGACTGCACTGCTATTAAATCTTGTGTGTGATTAGTAAACTATAATAAATGCGCTTAAAAGAAGAAGCAGTCATTTTCTTTGTTCTGCACAATAATTTATTGTGTTTAATTTTTAAGAAAATATTTTCTACTGGTATGAACTGGCTAATTGACAAGCTGGCCAATATATTTTTATCAGAGATTTTCAGCTTGTTCAAAAGGAAGCCTTTTTGTCCATCTCATAAAAATAACATTCCTCATCAAAAATAATTAAGATAAAAGAGCACTCACATTATGAAGCTATTGGGAAGGACATCTATATTACAACCTTACAAGTCATTATTTATTACAGCTTTGGACTGTGGCAGTTGTCAATTTATGAACGTTAGAACTGTGATTTGAGAATATGAAGTATCCCAAATTCTGAGAACAAATCTAGAGACTTTTTCATCTGTATGCTAACTACTACTTGCAATATTTTATGTTGTAAAAATGAAAATGTCTGCTTAAAGACAGATTAATGCCAATGCCGATTAAACTTCTGATATACACTCACATGAGGATTGAAGTTGTCTAACTTAAGCCAGACAAATTCTTGCTAGAGTAGCTATATTTACCAAAATGAATTCTAATTATAATGAATTTTGCTTAGAAATTGAAATATTCACTGCAAAGACAAGTATTCCCATTTGATATTATTCAGAGTAATAACTACTCACATAAATAACGATTTCAGGTTTAGGTAGTTTTGAATTTCAAGCTCCTCAGAGTCCCAATGCCATTAAATATATCTTTGGTGTTCCTTGTATATAATCCCATTCAATATTATAGATCCCAAGAAAATTCCAAGTCTAAACCAAAGCCCAATGCTCAGCAAACTATTCATGTTCTTCTGTTGCTTGCTAAAGCTTGTGATCATAGGTATGGTTCATGGTTCCATTGATGACAATAAGTCTTTACTGACTTGAACCTCCATTTCAAATAAGTCTCTATGTCCATCAGACTTTAAGAACACACAGAAACATCTAATAAATCTAATAAACATAGTTTTAAGTTTAAACATTTCAAGTTCCTACATTAATCCAAGTTTAAAGTTCACAAGAAATAATTGCTTTACTTACTTACCCAAGCAAGAAGTAAATATTCAGGCCTTCTACAAAGTCTAATGTGCAACATTATTGTCAAGAACGAGTGTTCTGTTGTACACCACATTAACTGCTCTCCTCACAGCCTTAAAGCCATGTTTCAGATTTGGCAAGGTCTCATACGTGGGGACTGTAACTCAGGATCCTTAGGTTCTATTGCTGAATGCCCCCCCCCGTGCTGGTGCTGGATATCTACATTCATGAATTACATGGCATTCAGTCCTGATCTACAGAGCATGTTAACAAGGAGAGGCAAGCATTGATCCACTGTCTCTGAACTGGAGGAGTACTATTACTGTTGGGAAAAACTAGTAAGACAGCACTAATGAACTTGTACCATATTACTCTGTTTCAAATTATTTATTTATTTAATTAATTAATTAATTTACTTTTTGGTTATCTATCAGAATTAGAATTTGCTAGTTTTCCTAACTTGGAGAGTACTAGCATGATCTGTCTTCTGTCTGGCCATTTCCTCTCTGGAAACACACACAAATCATACCTGATTCTCTACTGTGCCCCTTTCACTACCTTGGGATACATTGTTGTAATTAGTGAGCATGTTAAAAATTTTGTACCTGAATGTTGCTTTGCTAATTAGTTTTCAGAAGCCGTCATGCTGGTCGATATTCTCTTCTCTGTTGAAGACAGCATTACAGTCTGATTTATGTTTTGACTCATCCTCTTGTCCCCTTACGTTAATCGTCTTCTGTTGATAGTCATTTAACAAAATGTGTCTTGGGAAATAGGATGAATAAGAGTAATGTGGAAGACAAGGATTAAAATTATCACTCATATAGCAAAAAAGATTTTATGCATTCAAAAAATGAGCCAACTATTCTCCACCAAAAAAAAATAAT